>JAYESD010000132.1:0-140855 GCA_036927565.1 Tuctoria greenei
AAAATTAACCCGATACTTAAACTTTGTCAAGGTAACTTAGGAATTGAGCAAAACTTAAAACTTCTGACAGCAAGAAGTTTCGGAACCGATTCTTATTAGGTCGACCTCTTATTGGTTCCATACTTACCAACCTTGACTCATTAGAGCAGACAAAGATTTATTTTCATGCATACCGTATTTTTCAAGTACGCTCCTTAAGTATGCCTTTTGTGCTAAACTTAATACCCCTTTATTCTATCTCGGTGAATTTCTATGCCCAGTACATAGAATGCTTCACCAAGATCTTTCATATCAAAATTAGAAGACAATAACTTCTTAGTTTTTGATAGTAGATTGACATCACTACTTGTAAGTAGTATATCATCTACATAAATCACGAGGAAAATAAATTTCCCATATTTAAATTTACCATAAATGTAATTGTCCTCCTCATTTTGTTTAAACCCAAACTTTCTTACTGTCTTATTGAACCTGAGATACCACTGTCTTAATGCTTGATTAAGTCCATAAATGAACTTTCTTAAGTGGCACCTCATATGTTCCTTACCCTTAACAACAAAACCTTTCGGTTGTGTCATATAGATGTTCTCATATAGATCACCATGGAGAAATGCCGTTTTTACATCCATCTGATGTAATTCTAAATTGTAATGTGCAACTAATACCATAATGATTCTGAACGAATCCTTACCTTTTGCAACAAGTCTGGACTTAAATTTATCAATATTCCCTTTGGAGTCACATTTAGTTTTGTAGACCCATTTATAGCCTACTGTTTTGGCTCCATTAGGAATCTTAACTAATTCCAGACTTTGTTTGTTTCCATAGATCTCATTTCATCCTCCATGACTTTACGCCATTCAGATGTTTGAGGACTTCTTATTCAAATGTGGTGGGATCACCCTCCATTTGAATTGCTTCACTTAATTAGATCTCATAATCGTCCAAAATGGCCGATTCTCTTTCTCTTTGAGATCTTCTTAATTGCACATTATTCTCATTTTGAGGCTGTTGTTGCTCTTCATTATTAATGACAACAGGCTGAGAATGTTCAACCTTTCTTAATAATTTCATTGTCAATGGAGAACTAACAACAGGTGTTGAATCTTTACTAATAGACACTGATGATTCAACAGCAGTAGGTAATGAGAAATATAGTTCTTGAATCATAGGAGTGGGTACATAAACCCGCTTCTTTTCAAGATTAATTTCTCGTCTTACCGTACTCCCCCTGATTATGGCATCCTCTAAAAAGACGGCATGCCTTGTTTCTACAAACTTAGTATATCGTTCTGTACCGTAGAAACGATATTCCTTACTCTTTTCTGAATAGCCAATAAATTGGCAACTTATTGTCTTAGCATCCAACTTACTAATGTTTGGGTTAAACATTTTTGCCTCAGGACAACCCCATATATGCATATAACTTAATGAGGGTTTACGTCCTCTCCACAACTCATACGGTGTTTTAGACACCAACTTACTAAAGATCTGATTTAGCACATGAATAGCGGTTTTTAATGCCTCTATTCATAAGCTAACCGGCAAATCTGATTGACTTAACATGGATCTTACCATATCCATTAGCGTACGGTTGCACCGTTCCGCTACTTTATTTTGGTGAGGCTCGCCCGGTGTTGAATACTGGGCAACTATGCCATTTTCCTGTAGTAACCAAGCAAATGGTCCAGGAACTTGGCCATAGGGGTATGATGACCGTAGTATTCACCACTACGATCGGATCTTACCACTTTTATCTTACTGTTGTGCTGATTTTCATCTTCAGCCTTAAATATCTTTAATTTATCCAACGCTTCAAAGCGTTCTTTAATTGGATAAATATGGCCATAGCGAGAATAGTCATCCGTGAAGGTTATGAACGAATCAAAACCATCAACAGATACTATAGGAAATGGACTACAAATGTCCGTACAAATTAATTCCAAATTCCCGCACTGCATATGGCACAATTTCTTACTTTTCTTAGTCTATGCATTCTTCTGAATCTGAAAAATCCGAATGAGGAAGAATTGATTGTGAAACCAATTGATCAATTCTCCCCCTCGAAATATGGCCTAAGCAACAATGCCATAATTTCGAAAACATTTCGGAATCAATTCTCTTACTCTTACTCTGATGTGAGGAAAAATGATTGTCACTTGCAACACCATTTAAGGAAGTCTATGCATTCCTTTTGATGGTGACCTTTGTCCAAACAAAAGTGACACCGATCTTTCTCTACTTTCACATCCTAACGTTAAGGATGATTTGTAGAGCCTTACTCTTATCTTTATCATGGTGAGAAGAACCATGATACTTAAAAAATTGCTTAGAAGAATAATTCTTCTTAGCCTTACTTTTTCCCTTCACGTAATTAATAGCATCATTATCATGAAGAGATTTAATCCTCTCTTCCTCTTGAACACACATAGCCATGAGTTTTTCTATGTTCAGTAGTTCAGGTTGAGAGTAATAATTGATGACAAAAGTCTCAAATTCCTTTAGAACTGAGGAAAATGAGATGCACAATGAACTCATCTTTAATCCTCAAATCTATAGGCTTAAACTTTGAAGTCATATTTGTCATCCTTAAAATGTGCTCTCGCACATCACCTCCATAATACTTTTCATCGACAAGTCTATTGATAAGAGTACTTGCTAATGACTTAGAAGAACCAGTAAACTGATTCTCAATCTTTTGGAGGTACTCAGTGGCAATATCATATTCAGGGATTGCTCCCCCGAATGATTTCAGTGATAGTGCCCTTAATAATCATCAAACATTTCCTGTTTGATTGTTTTCACTTAACTTTGGCTATATCACAAGCCAATAGCTTACTAGTATAGTCCTTTGTCCTCACAACAAAGACTTACTGAGTTTCATCAACTTTACTTACTAGAGCCACCGGCTCAACTGAATATGGAGTTGTGAGAGCAAAGTCCATCTCAGAGACTGCCAAAACAATCTCCAACTTTCTCTCCATCTCCCATAATTGCTTACCAGATGAAACTCAATGCTGAATTCTCATTAGACGAAACTTCTTAACCAAAAAAGAGATCATGAGTGAATGCATAGATATTAATCATAAGATAATGTTGAGTTTTATCAATCACTTTGGTTACTTGACCAAAACTCAACATTTGAGAATAACTGAAAAAAACAACATAGTAATTTATCTTTCGCTTTGGTTACTCGACCAAATTACTATGTTTTTAAAAGAGAATGTCATTAATGCCTTTCGCTTTGGTTACTCGGCCAATAATGACATTAAAACTTAACATTGGAGAACAACTGAAATACATAGTAATTTATCTTTCGCTTTGGTTACTCGACCAAATTACTATGTACTTAAACATAAAATGTCATTAATGCCTTTCGCTTTGGTTACTCGGCCAATAATGACATAATATTGCTTAAAAACATGGCAATTCTATTTTTCGCTTTGGTTACTCAATAGAATTCCATTCAACTTAAAATGATATAGCAATTTATCTTTCGCTTTGGTTACTCGACCAAATTGCTATGACAATAGACTTAATTCACAGCGGAAGCTTATTGAATAAGCAAACTTAATTGTATAGCACGGACTAGTCCGCACATGGTCGGACTAGTCCGAACTCTTACAGTATGGTTTTCGGACTAGTCCGATCCATACGCCGGACAAGTCCGGTCCCATCAAAACATTTGATCCGTTCTTTATTGAACTTTTCGAGTTTGGTCCGTACTATTCCAGACTAGTACGACCAACACCGGAAAAGTTTCATATAAAAAACTGGAAAAATGTCAAAATACCCAAAAGGGAATCCTAATCTTACCATCTTACCAAATCAACTTAATTTTCACAATGGATTTCAATCCAAAGTGCTTAATTGGTTTTCAATCAGATGAACGCGTCAAAACGCCCTGATCCGAAAACCTAACCACTTAACTGTGGCACACCGGACTAGTCCGTCCCTTAGACCGGACAAGTCCGGACCTTCAAAACTTTCAGCGAAAAACTTCGATCAAAACTCAATTCGAAATGATTAGTGGTCTAAACGGCTCTGATACCATTGTTAGAATCGAAAAGGGAGTCCAAAGATCAAATAGCCACTAAATCATTTCGAATTACATAGAGAAATCTGATTACAAGATCAACATCAAGTGCTATCTCTCAAATAGCACAAGAACACCATTAATACCTTCACTTCCATCTTTGTTGTTGCTTGACAATGCGGTCATCAAGCCAACAAGGCGAGGCCGCAAGTAGAACGACGACGGGAGGCGTTTCCCCTTGTTCTTCTCTTGGTATTGTTGATCGGATTCTGAGAATTGAGAGAGTTCTTGTGTCTAATGTGTATTCACAACACTATTTTCTATCATACATATAACCCTCTCCTTATATATGACCAAGAGGCACAAGAGGGAGCCTCCCACCTTTAGAGACAGTTAAGTCCCCCGATCAGGGACATAATTGTCAGTGGGTTGTGTCCTTTCAATTAGAACACATGTTATTTTCGAGTTCAAACTGACATTAACTGAAAAGACCGGACTAGTCCGGTCAAGGTCCGGACTAGTCCGATGTCCTTACTGGACAACATCGGACTAGTCTGGTCTTATATCGGACTAGTCCGGACCGGACTAGTCCGTCCACTACCGGACTAGTCCGGTAGTGCTAACAACGTACTCGTACCAGTGGGGAATGGTACTAGGGCCGATCAAGGTTGCAGAGCACCGAAAGGCCTGCCTAGTGTGCCAACCGTGTCTCCTTCTATCTCTCTCGCCCTCTACCTCTCCCTCTCTCCTCATCCCCCTCTCCCTTTCTCTCTCTCCCTCTCTCCTTACCCCCGGACCAACACCGATCATTAGTTAGTTCCTTGCCCGCCTCGAGTTGGAGCGGCTCAAGATCGACGTCCCGAGTGACCATTAGTTAGTTAGTTTATTATGTTGTTCATCAATAATTATCTGGGGTGTAATGGCTAGGGATCTTGATTTGTTTTTGTGTTTGAGTACACTTCAGTTTGAGAATTAGCAAGTATGACTTCAACAGGGAAATGAAATTTCAGTCCGCGTATCTATTTCTACAGCCTTCAATACATAATTTGTGTCAGAATTCTTCTTGTGGACTAGCATTGATCGATCTTCTTGTGGACTAGCAGTGTTGCAAGTGCATGTTAATTTTTATCATTTTATTTCTTATATATCATTTCTTACCGCCGTCGAGCAAGCACCAGTTTTAGGTTGACATATGTTATGTGGGTGTATGTGCATAACATTTAATTATACAATTTAAAATTAGCAAATCTGGTAATAGTTACTTCCTAGAAATGGCAGCTTTCCTGTAACTAACTGGAAAAAAATGACCCCGATACTCCACAAGTCTGACTGCAAAGTTTTTTCATATTGTGGCAGCTAAATTTTCATTCATCAGTGACATGGGTCAACGTTTGCTCATTTAAAACAAGCTCAGCATAAATACAACATTCAAAAGCAAATAGATGCAGTTAAAAATCAGTATGAAGTATGAGCATCATCTTATTGTGGACTGAAAAAAAACTCGACCCTAAAGGAAAGACCTCCGCTGGTAGTTTACCAAATAATTCCTCAAGTTCCTTATCATTTTATTTCTTCACAACTCTACATCAGACACCCAACTTTGTGCATATGCATCAGTACTTATGCTTATGTTGATTATTAGCTGGTAGTTTACCTGTTGCTAATTATTAACTTTGTGTTGTTGCTTTGAAGCAGGGGCAAGGCAAGCCAAGGCAGCGGGAGGTTGGCAAAAAAAAAAAAATCATAATGTTGGAGGCAGACTTCTACTTCGAACATAACAAGTGTAATTGCGAACCTGTTTTTGAGATAATGTCCGATAGTGTGTTGTCTGTGATCTGTGAAATGTGTAATATCTGTGAATCTGTGAAATCTGTGTAATATCTGTTTTTTTTTAAAAAGCAAAACTAATAAACGACAGTTGTGCTGAGGCTGTTGTCTATAAGGAACTCTTATAGACGACGGTCTTACGGAAACCGTCATCTCTTGAGGTCCTTATAGACGACGGGTTGGTCTGCAGCCGTCGTC
The DNA here is from genome assembly GCA_036927565.1 of Tuctoria greenei. Taxonomy (NCBI): domain Eukaryota; kingdom Viridiplantae; phylum Streptophyta; class Magnoliopsida; order Poales; family Poaceae; genus Tuctoria; species Tuctoria greenei. The sequence continues at coordinate 6,062 of JAYESD010000132.1, forward strand.
AATAATAGTCCTTATAGACGACGGTTCTTCTTCGGCTGTCGTCTATAATTGTCGTTATAGACAACGATTCATCGGCAGCTGTCGTCAATAAGGTTAGCTAACCTATTGACGACAACTAAGTTTGGCCGTCGTCTATAAGGTTATAAACGACAAATAATCGTAGACAGCCGAGAACCGTCGTCTATAAGTGTATACCGTCGTCTATAACTTATAGACGATGATACAGTCTTTATAGACGATGTTTCTCAGCCGTCATCTATTATCGCGATTCCTGTAGTGTTAGCCTCGATCAAATTAAGGCTCCATATATAGTGACGGTGATGGTGCATTGATGCTAGTTGTTGGATTAAGGTGTTCATGCACTTATAAGGCTCTTTGCTCAGGCAGATAGAATAATTAAGGAACAAACACATAGGTCGGAGATATAGCTAGCGTGGCCTCCAAGTGTTCGGCCACGCCTGCCTGCTGTCACGTTCCCCCTGAAGCAGATGACCTCATGACATGCCGCAACACGATCATGATCATGGTGGTCCTCGTTGATCAGTTTTGTCGATCAAAAAGCGAGGGACATTGGCATAGAAGAAGAACGCGCTTCGGGTTCGAAAAAAAAAAGAAGAAGAACGCGCATGGTTTTTTTCCAGCTTGGGTCCAACTGCCGTTTAATTAGTTAGCATGCAGCATGCTGCCATCCAAACAAAGCTAGCTAGCTAGCGCAGTCATGCATCGCTTTTCGCCACCTCCGTCCGAGCATGCTGTCGCCTTGGAACGGCATGCCTGTCACCACTCGCTCTTGAGTGCTGCACACCGTCGCCACTGATTCGGTTTCCACGCATGCATTGCTCAGGTTTTTTATGCGAACAGCAGCATGCCAGTAGCCAGCACATTAACCTGTGTCACTGTCTTATGTGCATGTACATTAGGAAAGAAGACAAATCGCGACAGCTTGTTTTTCCATGTCATAGTTGGAAAAAAATTGCATTTAGGAATTAGGACGACCGATCAGCTGTAGTATCATCTGAATATGAATTTAGTGTACAACTATCCTATACTACCTAACTGCCAGTTGATTGCTGCAACCAAGTTCTGATGGATTCCAATATATTGGGAATAAAACTTACTCCGTACCTGATAAAAGGCGGAAGGACAAGTTCTGATGAATTCCAATTTGTGAACAAAACGTACCTGAAAGGTGCAAGTACAAGATGAAGATGGGAGCAGGTGACCATACGTTCAGTTCAATCCATAGGGCTGCATTGCTGTGCATCATCGATTCTCCTTTTGTTTTTTCCTACACAAATCAGTAATCTTTCACCGGGAGAGATGTTGTTAATAGTAATCTATTTAACTCATCTGATGATCTGAACCAACAAACGCAAACCTTCTCGAAATTAGGAAGAAGAACGGGCAGAAGCGAAAACTACACAGCGCAGCCACAGCGGCAGTCACCCTGAAGCCAGAACTGAACGCACATAAAGGTTTTGGGGCGGCAGGAACAAGACAGTCACTCTCATCGCCCCTCTGTCTCTGCTCTGCTGTGCCCACGACCGGAGTTTGGGGGATCAGCGGTAGAAAAGAAACTTTTGGGTTTACTTTATATAAAAAAACTCAAATTTTTTCTATCTTTTCTTCGTCTGGTGGCGGAGGCATGTCCTTTGTTGGGGGCGGCCGTCCAGCGACCACGGAAAGCGGGGGCGGCTGGGAGCAGTCGTCCAGCCAGTCCAGCACCAGCTGCTCCAATCTAGCACCCGCCGCCGCCGCAGGCCGTCCTCGCCTCCTCATGGAAGGTGCATCTTAATCTCGATTTGAGGCTTGGTTCCCGATCTTGTTACATCTGTTCCAGATCTGCGCGGGGCTTCCTGAATAATAGGATTATGGCTGCTTTGTTTTTCCTTGATTTTTATTCTCGAGCGCTGATTTGTTTTAGCTTCTGCTGCCGAATACATATGCATAACTTCTCTGTCGTTCCCGGTTCTTGATTTTGGGTTGGGATATATGCATATAGCGGTGAGGATTCTGAGCCAAAAGGGAAAGGTTCGAATTTTTCTTTGCGGAGTAATGAAACTTATGACCTGTAGGATTAGGAATTATGGGATTTTGGCTTCGAAAGATACCGCGTTTGATTGATTGAAGCTAGCTACCAGGGGAATCTATTTATACTCTCATTGCCATCGGGGCTATTCTTCAGGACCAGGTCTTGGTAGGTTCTGTCTGTTGAAGTGTATAAATGAATTTGCCTATCTTTCTCCATGAGTTTAAGCTTTTTGGTGCAACTGGTCAGTGCATAGTAGCTTAATATGGTATCAGACTATCTTCCTCTCTCCTCTCCCTTTCCCTCTGGATGGACCGGCCGTCGCTGCCCTGGCCGCCCCTCCGCCCCCAGGGCCCTACAGTCTCCATCGCGCCCGTCTGCCAGCCGCCGGCCGCCGCCGCTCTGCGCCAGCGCCTGTCCCCACTGCGCCCGCCGCCGGACCGCCTGCCGCCGCCGCCGTGGCCTGGCCTGCTCCGGCGCCGTGGTTCACCGTGCCGCCCTGAGCCGCTGCTGCCGGGATCGGGTCTGGTGCCTCACTTCCTCACTCTCGGGCCCCACCGCCAGCGATCAGAGGCAGGCCACCCACTCACGGTGCCTCTATCCTGACATCACAACCACCGTGGTGGTCCCCGCCTGCCGTAGGTGCTGACCATCGTCGGGTTACGATCTCGATGCTCCGGGCGATCATACCGGTGGGTCTGGCCAGCCTTCCGCGGCTGCATCCGGTGTCGCTGCCTTTCCCGCCCCCATGCGGGCGCCGCCGGCCGTGCTGCCTGCACGCGCGCTGCCGGACGCCCAAGCTGTCGCGGTGCCATCGACCGCCTTCCTCTGTGTGCCGCCAGCCGGATCTGTGCCGCCGATCCCCTGCGCGCCGGCCGCTACCGCCGATCCCCTGTGCGTCGGCCGCTGCCGCCCCCTGCGCGTCCGCATCAGCCGCCGCCATCGTCCCCTTTGCGCAGGCTGTGCGTCGGCCGCTGCCGCCCCCTGCGCGTCCGCATCGGCCGCCGCCATCGTCCCCTTTGCGCAGGCCACCGCCGCTGCCTGGGCCCCTTGGGCCGCCACCGCCGGGCCAGATCCAGCCGCCACCTGGGTCGTGCCGCTGCCAGTCGGCTGGGTTGCACCGCCAAGCCACCTTGCGGCCGGGTCGTCCGCTCTGGCCTACTGGGTTTCCGGAAACCCAATCGGCCACCCTGCGTCTTCGGTGAAGCACCACGACTCACCCCTGACTTGGGATCGGCAGTTGTTCGCATCCTCCTTCAGCGCGCTCAGTCTCCCACCAGTCGGTCCTGACTGGGTCGTGGACTCCGGAGCTTCGTACGACACCACCCCTGACGCCGGTATACTTTCCTCTACTCGCCCTTTGCACCCCTCTTCTCCTTCATCTATCGTTGTTGGGAATGAGTCTGTTCTTTCGGTCACCTCAGTAGGTGACTCAGGTTCGTCGGGTTCCTTTCAGCTTCGTGATGTTCTTATCGCTCCTGACATCATTCAACACCTTCTTTTCGTTCATCGTTTTACTACTGACAACCATGTTTCCATCGAGTTTGATCCTTTTGGTTTATCTGTAAAGGATCTTACTACTCGGCGTCTTCTTCTCCGCTCTGAGAGTTCGAGGCCCTTGTACACGATGCGTCTTCCTGCTTCCGCTCCGCCTACGCCTTTTGCCTTGACGACGACAGCCTCTTTGACCACCTAGCATCGTCGGCTTGGCCACCCCAGTGCTGATGTTATGTCAAAGTTTTCTAGTAGTTCAGTGATTCCATGTGCTCAGGGTACTCATGAGCCTCTTTGCCATGCTTGTCAGTTGAGTCGACACGTTCGACTTCCTTTTCCGCATTATGTCACTCGTGTCGAGCGCATCTTTGATCTGATTCACTGTGATCTTTGGACATCGCCTCTTCTCATTGTTTCTAGCCATAAGTATTATTTGGTAGTTGTTGATGATTTTTCACACTATTCGTGGACTTTTCTCTTACGAAAGAAGTCTGACACGTTTGTCACCCTCTCTTACTTCTTCGCTTGGGTGTCCACCTATTTTTGGCGCATGATCGGGCGGTCCAGTGTGACAACGGACGCGAGTTTGACAACTCTGCGTTCCGTGACTTCCTGCTCTCGTATGGTGTTCAGTTGTGTATGTCTTACTCGTACACTCCCCCCAGAACGTCAAGGTTGAGCGCATGATTCAGACCACCAACGATGTCTTGCGCTCTCTGATGTTCCAGACTTCTACTCTTGCTCGCTACTGGGCAGAAGCCCTTCACACTGCCACCTACCTCATTAATCGCCTCCCTACTAAGGCGATTAGTGCTCCCACCCCTCACTTCGCTTTGTTCGGCACTCCTCTTTACGACCACCTTCGAGTCTTCGGATGCGCTTGCTACCCGAACCTCTCCACCACGACCCCCCATAAGCTTGCGCCTCACTCGACTCGGTGTGTCTCCCTTGGGTACTCCCCCGACCATAAGGGGTACCGGTGCCTTGATCTTACTACCCGTCGTATCTTGATCTCTCGACACGTCATCTTCGACGAGTCCTCTTTTCCCTTTTCCACTTCGTCCTCTGACTCTGTTGCTGAGTTAGATTCTTTCTTCTCTACTGACCCTGAGGCCGCTCCTGTACAACGACCTTTTGTTTTACCTCCTGCAGGTTACCCATCCGTTGCGCCACGTGCGGCACCGGCGCCTCTGACGCCACCAGCTGCGCCACGTGCGGGCCCAGCGCCGCCCGCCGCGCACGCGCAACACCGGCGTCCCCGATGCCACCAGTTGCGCCACACGCGGCCCTAGTGTCCTCGACACCTCCAACTGCGCCTTGTGCTGTCCCTACGTCGCCCATTGTGCCACGCGCTGCCTCGGTGTTGCCGACGTTGCCTGTTGCGCCGCGCGCAGCCCCGACGTCTCCTGCTGCGCCACGCGCAGCACCGGCGTCCCTGACATCGCCTGCTGCACCAGGCGCGACACTGGCGTCCCCGACTTCGCCTGCTGCGCCACGCGCGACCCCGACGTCCCCTACTGCGCCACGTGCGGCACCGATGTCCCCAACGTTGCCTGCCGCGCCACGCGCTATGCCGACGTCCCCGACTTCGCCTGTTGCGCCACTCGCGGCTCCTGCGTCGCGGTATGCTGATCCCGCTCATGTCTATCCGCGAGGAGCGCGGGTTGGTGTTCCGACTTCCTCCCGCACCGAGCCCCCGGTGTACCACCCCCCACTGCTCCACCGTGACCCTAGCCACATTCACCCGATGGTGACCAGACATACCGCTGGGGTCCTCCGGCCGGTGGAGCGGTTCTCCGGGGTCGTCCTCTCCTCGAGGACCTCTCCACCGCCTGCATCCTCACCCATCTCGCCTATTCCCTCCTCTGTCCGTAGCGCCCTTGCCGATCCTCACTGGCGTCGGGCTATGGAGGAGGAGTATGCAGCCCTGCTTGCTGACCGGACCTGGGACTTGGTTCCCTGTCCTGGTCGTGGCAATGTTGTCACGGGAAAGTGGGTATTTACACATAATAGGAAGGCGGATGGGTCTCTGGAGAGGTACAAGGCCCGGTGGGTTCTTCGGGGCTTCACTCAGCGCCCCGGTGTCGACTACGATGAGACCTTCAGCCCGGTGGTAAAGCCGGCGACAATTTGGACCGTTCTGTCGCTGACTCTCTCGCGTTCTTGGCCTGTTCACCAGTTGGACATCAAGAACGCATTCCTCCACGACACGCTGACGGAGACGGTGTACGACAGTCAGCCGACAAGGTTTGTTGATTCAGCTCGTCCAGACATGGTCTTTCGGCTGAACAAGTCCATGTACGGTCTGAAGCAGACACCTCGGGCTTGGTACAGCCGGTTCACCTCCTTCTTGGTCTCGCTCAGCTTCGTCGAGGCCAAGTCGGACACCTCACTCTTCATTTACAGGCAGGAGGGTGACACTGTGTACCTCCTCCTGTACGTCGACGACATCGTCCTCACGGCGTCCAGTTCGGTTCTTCTTCAGCGCACGATCGCCGCCCTACAGCACGAGTTCGCGATAAAGGACCCGGGCCAGCTTCACCACTTCTTGGGCATCCTCCATCGAGCGGGCATGACTGATTGCAAGCCGTGCTTCACTCCGGTGGACACCCAGGTGAAGGTCTCCTCCGCCGCCGGCACCCCTGTCACTGACCCCACCATTCATTTACAGGAGTCTTGCAGGTGCTCTCTAGTACCTCACCTTCACCAGGCCGGACATCTCCTATGCGGTTCAACAGGTGTGCCTCCACATGCATGATCCGCGGGAGCCACATCTCACTATTGTGAAGCAGATCCTTCAGTACCTGCGCGGCACTCTCAACTACGGCCTCCTTTGGGGTTACTCAGCTTCTGAGCTGGTCGTCTACACAGACGCTGACTGGGTGGGTTGCCCGGATACCCGTCGGTCCACCTACGGTTACGCTGTCTTCCTGGGCGGCAACCTCGTCTCCTGGTCCTCGAAGCAGTAGCCCGTGGTGTCGCGCTCGAGTGCCGAGGCGGAGTACCGCACCGTAGCCAACGGCGTGGCTGAGGCCTCATGGCTCCAGCAGCTGCTTCAGGAGCTCCACTCCCCCGTCGCCCGGGGCACGTTGGTCTACTGCGACAACGTCAGCACCGTCTACCTCTCCACCAACCCCGTCCAGCATCAGCGCACGAAGCATGTGGAGATTGACCTTCACTATGTTCGTGAGCAGGTTGCATGTGGCGAGGTCCGGGTCCTGCACGTCTCGACGACGTCGTAGTTCGCCAACATCTTCATGAAAGGTCTTCCTTCGTCGTTGTTCTCCGAGTTTCGGTCGAGTCTCAACATCTGACGTGGCTAGATGTTGGGACTGCGGGGGGTGTTGGATTGTAATGTATTGAGTGTGTGAGTATATTGGGCTTGGCCCATGTAACCAACCCACTATGGTTATATGTACTCCTAACTCTTCTTCAATGAAACCCTAATTCAGTTATTTCCCTCCAATATGGTATCAGAGCCAGAGGTCTGGAGTTCGAATCTTGGCGGACACAAGTCCACTCCTATTTTCCACGTTAGAGGCCTGAGAGAGCCTCACGTGAGGGGGAGTGTTGGAGTGTATAAGTGAATTTTTTTTTGAACGAAGTGTATAAGTGAATTTGCCTACCCTTCCCTATGAGCTTAAGCTTTTGGGTGCAACCGGTCAGTGCATAGTAGCTTAACATTTCCCTTGAGAGTTTTAACTACCTTTTGTTTGGTATAAAACGAAATAAACTCCCAAACGTAGGATGGTCGTGGAGCTTTTGCTGTTCACATTCGTGTTGTGATTTGAGCTTGTAGGAAATATTATTTTCAAAAGTAGGACAACTTCGATATGAAGATTATGCCACTAAATTATCCAGGATCATGTGTGCAGTTAATGAACACAGTTAAGATAGGTGTGTAGTAGCAGATTGCACTGCAACACAGAAAGAAGACAATGTCAATCCTGTGAATACTCCATCTTTTATCTTACCGTTATAATCTTGAAGTCCTCTTATTCAATTACTTAAACATCCTTTATACTGGAAACATCAAATTTTGTACTTATTAATTTGACGACATTTTGTAGGCACATCTCCTGACCGCATATCAGTTGGTTCAGCACCGAGAAGGTCTAGTACTTCATTGCGAGGTAGGCGGCGCAATTTCTCATCGTCGACATGTCAAGATTTTCTCCGGGAGTTTGTGGACAATGAACTCTTGACTTCAAGCTTGGAGGAATGGTTCTCTGGTCACAGTGAAGATTGTGGTTTCAGGAAGCCAACTTTTGATGTTCCTTTTGACCTTACTGAATTACAGAATTTTGATTATGCTATGGAGGGTGTTACTTTTCAGCAGTTATTACGAATGCCAAACGCTGTTCATGCATCAACATCTGATTTTTTTGAAGCTACAGCATATCTTGCTTTGGAGGATTTCTTACATGCAGGCATTAAGGGATTGTGGGGAACTTTCTGGGGACCTGATGAAGCAATGCCTTTCTCAGTTGCTTGCATACACAGCACAAGTTCCAAGTTTTATCCTGCTGAGAAGGCTATTAGCAGTGGGAAACTTGATGGTGTTTGTGCGACGACTGTACTACGGAAGAACTCGAAGCATTCACGAGGGAGATGGGATCATATTGTTGTATTGGCTTTGTTGAGACCTGATATCGGAATGGTTTCTGCTCAGGGTGACCAGGAGCCGTCTCCTGCTGTGTTGGGGGAGGCACTGTTCTTTGCCCTGCGTGTTCTTCTGTCTCGAAGCCTTAGCAGATCCTCCACTGTTCTTCGGAGCTCGGATTGTGTTTACTTACTTCTTGTTGATTCACAGTTTGGAGGAGTGGTGAAGGTCCAAGGTGATCTCAGCATGCTAGATTTCAACCTGAACAATGTTTATGACTGCGCTGCTGAATGGATAAGGAAACATGCCAAAATTAAAGTTTCTTCAGTAGATCGAGTTTGGAACAAACTTGGGAATGCTAACTGGGGAGATGTTGGGACCCTTCAAGTTCTCCTCGCAATTTTCCACTCAATGATCCAGTTTTGCGGAGAACCAAAGCACTCTCTTGATGAACTAGTAACAGAACACGGTTCTCGGTTACAAAGTCGAAGATCAGAAAGGCATCTGTTCGACAGACAAGCTAATGGAAATGGTTTGTTTCGATTCCAACAACAAAGTCATTCTCCTGAAATTGTTGAAGTAGAGGAGGAAGCAGCTGTTGACGTGAAACCACATGAAACCTTGAAGCTTGAAATAGGATCTGTTGTATTGATGGAGGATACTTACTGTCAGAAGGGTTTTCAAATCAATGATATTCTAACAGACAGTGGTCCTCCAATCTACACTTGTACTCCTGTAGAAGAACCTACCAAAACCTATTTGTTGTATGTGGGTTCCAACCCTTCTCATTTGGAGCCAGCATGGGAGGATATGAACTCCTGGTACCAAGTACAAAGGCAGACAAAAGTACTGACTCTGATGAAGCAAAGAGGCATTTCAAGCAGATACATACCACAGATGGTAGCTTCTGGGCGCATCGTCCATCCAGGTCCATGTAACAAGGGTAACTCAAGTGGGAATTGTGATCATCCATGGTGCAGTACTCCAATCCTTGTCACCTCATCAGTTGGTGAGCCCATTTCAAATCTGATATGGAATGGATTGTTTGGCGTTGAGGAGGCTCTGAGATGTTGCCATGACTGTTTGTCTGCTCTTGCTGCTGCAGCATCTGCAGGAATCCGTCACGGTGATATCCGGCCAGAGAATGTGATTCGTGTGAGTAATAATAGTTCAAGACACCCGTATTTTGTACTTACTGGATGGGGTCATGCTATCCTAGAAGATAGGGATCGGCCTGTAATGAATCTGTTCTTCTCCTCTACATTTGCGCTCCAGGAAGGCAAGCTATGTGCAGCATCTGACGCAGAGAGTTTAATTTATCTTCTCTATTTCTCTTGTGGTGGAGTTTGCCCAGAGCTTGACTCAGTTGAAAGTGCACTTCAGTGGAGGGAGACATCATGGTCGAGGAGAGTTATACAACAGCAGTTGGGCGATATCTCAGCAGTGTTGAAAGCTTTTGCGGATTATGTTGACAGCCTTTGTGGGACCCCATACCCAATGGACTATGAGATATGGTTGAGAAGGCTGCGAAGAACAATCAATGAAGATCATGGAAAGGAGATCGATACATCAAGTTGATTATGCAGCATATTTTATCCAAAATATGGAAGATGAAGAACGGTCATCCGACTACCTTTTGTTGTTGGTGTAGATAATTTATTTGTGAAAGGTCTATAACTCAATAGTTTTCCAAAATTGCAACCTGCTGCTGATATCCTCAACTTGGATCGCTTTCATTGTTCACTGTTTGGTGGTTACGCGTTCAGCACATCAGACAAGAATGTAAGTAACTAAGTATAGATCGTTGAGGATATCAGCAACATGAAGTATTTTTCTGACTAGTCTTTGGTAAATTGGTGAGTTATGCTCTGTTTTCCCTCCAACTTTCTGAGTCTGTTATTCTAGACATGAGGCCTGCTGATGCTTTTGTTTCTTTCACATGGCCAGTGCTGAAACTGTTAGGAGCAGGTAAATGTGGCTCTTGAGTGCGTGGTCTAGTAGAAAAAGATGGGCCATTTTTCTTTTGCCTGTTTGTAGCTGCGTCAGAATGGATTGCTGAATAAATGGAGGTGGTTTCCCATAATATCATTCTGTCACAGGTTCTGACATTTCATTTGTTGGGTGCAATGCACCAAGCTCCTGTAAATGGTGTCTAGTTCAATGCTTCAGCCTCCCGTTCCTGAAACTGTTGTGCCTTGATTTGTGTGGCGTCACTGACTTCTCCAGATGCATCAAGAAATTGCTCTCTGATGGTCATATGATTTTTTTTCCCATTACAAGTTTACAACAAGAAATATTGCGATGATTATACGATTCCTGTATCGGATTCTGTGTCTGTTTCATTGGATTATTACGTGTTGTTGATCACCATGTGTAAGCTGTGGATGATACAACACGCTCTGTTTCCTAGTAGTCTGATTAAGACAGCTCAGGCTATCCGAATTCTACACTTCCGGTGTATCTTCTGTACATCTATTTTACACTTTCAGTATATGTACAGTCCAGTACACCACTGCGTACGATCTCGGAACGAAGCTGCTGCGCGTCGCCGTCGTCGGAAGCCGCTGATTTTCCGGCCGCCGCGCACAACCGTTACCACGTTTTTCTTTCTTTCTTTGTATATGAAACCAAGAGGGCACCTTTCCGTTCGCAGAAGACTACAGGGGAAGAAGAGATCTCCTCAGGTTCAGCCTACCTGCCTAGGCTGACGGTGACCTGACCTCTGAGTTGTCGGCGACGAGTCCATCAAAGTCCGAGCCCCGACGACGCTTCCACTCGTTGTCTTCTTCTTCGGCCGCCGGAAGCAGACTGGGACTCCTCGATTGTTTCTCTTCTCTGCTGCTACTCCTAGCGCTACCGATCAGTTCCTTCGCCGACGCCCAGGATGTGCGGGATCTTCGCCTACCTCAACTACAACGTGTCGCGGGAGCGCCGCTACATCCTCGAGGTCCTCTTCAACGGCCTCCGCCGCCTCGAGTACCGCGGCTACGACTCCTCCGGGATCGCCATCGACGCCGACCTCCCCTCCTCTTCCTCCTCCGCCCCCGGCGCGCCGTACGTTGGGGCGCCTCCGCTCGTGTTCCGCCAGGAGGGCAAGATCGAGAACCTCGTGCGATCCGTCTACGCGGGTCAGTACTACTTCTCTCCTCCTTTTTGCTTCTAACTAGGACGTAAGTACTCCATCATGGCGCACAACAGGCCTTTCGTTGCCAGATGACTATGAGTGGGCTGTTTGATGACTCGGTAAAGCTTCGATTTTGATCGCGTTTTTAAGCCAGTCTGGGGGAGTTTCCGCATAGTCAGTGATTTTGCGAAATTCTGATGTTCTTACTTTCGCATTTTGATAATACTGGCGTAGCGAGCTTCCAAAATTCCAGATCCCGTGTCTCAAAAGTTTGTGTTTGTGTTGTTCAGAGGTTGATGAGAAGGATGTGAACTTAGATTTTGCATTCAGTGTTCATGCTGGCATTGCTCACACAAGGTGGGCAACTCACGGTGTGCCTGCGCCAAGGAACAGCCACCCTCAATCGTCTGGCGCTGGGGACGAGTTCCTGGTCGTTCACAATGGCATCATCACAAACTACGAGGTCTGCATACTTTGCCCTTGTATAATAGAGTTCTTGTGCGCTGTTTATCCCGTAAACTCCTTACAGTTGTGGGTGCACATGGATCGTTGAAGCAACATGCATGTGCCAACTACCACCTCATGCTAAAGTCTCTTGTTTTTAGTCCCTCCACATGGGATGTCTCATTGACATACCATTGTATTAATTTAATAGAGAATCTGCCCTTTATTTTCGAACTTATATCAGAACTAGTACAAAAAGTTCTCTTGTATATTAGTTAGAGGAATATGCAATGCAAGATTTCAAAAAAAAAATGATTACCTCTTTATCAAGCTTCTGTGCTCGCTCAAGTATTGACCCCTCCGAAACTTGATTCTGTGTCCACGTGCCCCCCCCCCCCCCCAACATCTTAGGCTAACGTGGCACACATACGATAAGACAAGTTTTTAATGTAGTTTTTTTATGTTTATATATAATTTCAGGTTCTTAAAGAGACATTAACTCGGCATGGGTTCACATTTGGGTCCGATACCGACACCGAAGTCATCCCTAAGCTGGCAAAGTTTGTTTTCGATAAGGCTCATGATGAAAAAGGTATGGTCCTGTACTTGTAATATTATCATAGATAAACTAGATCTAAGAAGATATACAGTTTGATCATTATCCAGGACGTTTGTCCCATAAACGCTCTTAAGCTATTTAACTGGAGCAATTGTACAATGGCAAAAAAATTGTGTCTTAGGAACCAGATAATGCAAAGAAAATGATGCATCTGGTATGCTATTTGTCCTCAACACTTTGTAATCTAAAGTATCTTAGGCAAGTCATCATTACATCAAATTTGGTTGGAGAGTAATGTAATGTCCTACTTTAATAATTAATACTTTTCTTTTGTGCTACAGATAATACATCACACAGTAAATACTGACCGATGACATCTATATAACTCCTTTTTAAGCCTGTATTTTTTTTGACCAAGCCTTTTTTAAGCCTGTATTGACACTGTTTACATGTTCTTAGGTGATGTGACATTCAGCCAAGTTGTAATGGAAGTTATGAGACAGCTGGAAGGAGCTTACGCGCTTATCTTTAAAAGTCCACACTATCCAAATGAATTGATTGCATGCAAACGAGGAAGCACGCTAATATTGGGTGTAAATGTAAGCAGATAACATTCTTATACTCGTTCCACTATTTGACGTTTTCAATTTGAGGAATGAACTGCTCAATTTCTCTGGCTACATTTTTTTCGGTTTTATCAAATATCAAAGCTGTCTTTTATTCACCACCCCCTGCTTAGTAAATACATGCCAAGAAAAAAATTGTCAAATAGATAAACTTGTGACATGGTCAACATCATTGTTGCCTCCAAGTTGTTTGTTACGCAGTTGATTGGTTATAGATTGATCATATTTTTTTCAGAATTCTATTATGACGTATGAATAACCTTATGTTACCATATTATGCACTGCTGCCCCCTCATTGTTATTGTAATCATACAGATTTTTCACCTCTTACGTTGAATTTGACTTTCTGTGATACACAAATCATGACTATTGTCTCCATATTTCAGGAATTGAGTGGTCAAAACAGTGGGAAACCATTCCATGATGTTAAAGCCTTGACCACAAATGGAAAGCCTAAAGAATTATTCTTCTCCAGTGATTTATGTGCTATTGTAGAGCATACCAAGAACTATTTAGCTATTGAGGATAATGAGATCGTTCACATTAAGGTAGTCTTTCTTTAACAGTTTGTTGTATTAATTAATTAATTTACATCCCTATCCTCCGTCATCTTGATGCATTTATTTTTCGTCAATACTATTCGTTGTTGTCTGCCACCATGGTATCAAAGAATTTTAATTCACTGCCTTAGCAGTTGGTATTTTTCATCCCTCTTTCCCGTCATCTAAAAAGATGTACTTCTTATTGTTTCTTTTATAATAGTCCTTACACTCTAGACTTTACCTGACTGTTTATTTTTGCAGGATGGCAGTGTGTCTGTCCTAAAATTTGACCAACACAAAGAAAAGCCCGCGTCTGTGCAACGAGCATTGTCTGTTCTTGAGATGGAGGTAGAGCAAATAAAGAAAGGAAATTATGACCACTTCATGCAAAAGGAAATCCACGAACAGCCACATTCGCTGACAACCACAATGCGTGGTAGAGTGAAGGATGGTGGGATTCTTTTAGGTGGACTGAAGGAGCATCTCAAAACAATTAGGCGTAGTAGAAGGGTAGTTTTTATTGGCTGTGGTACAAGTTACAATGCTGCCTTAGCTGCAAGACCTTTTGTGGAAGAGTTGACCGGTAAGTCGAATTAATTAGTGCAATTCTCTGCTGATCTGGAATTCTAGTCATCATTGATGCAATGAATACTTATGTATCAATATTTAATGCAAGTCTCTTGATGATAGGTATTCCGGTGACTATGGAGGTTGCAAGTGACTTGCTGGACAGACAAGGTCCAATATATAGAGAAGACACTGCAGTTTTTGTCAGTCAGTCAGGGGAGACGGCAGATACCCTCCTTGCTCTTGATTATGCTCTAGAAAATGAAGCGCTTTGTGTTGGTGTAACAAATACCGTCGGAAGCACATTGTCAAGAAGAACACACTGTGGAGTTCATATCAATGCTGGTTGTGAGATTGGCGTTGCCAGTACCAAGGTTGGTCTATACACATCTTCATATTGTGTTATCTTCCCTTTTTATTTTTTCTTTGCCATCTTATTTCCCAAGTTAACAAGACTTGGTAATCTTGCAGGCATATACAAGTCAAATAGTAGCCATGGCGATGATGGCATTGGCTATTGGGTCTGATCAAATATCCACTCAAGCTAGAAGGGATGCTATCATCAGTGGTCTTTCGAGTCTTCCAAGTACGTTGCATTGGATCAAAAATGTATTTTTTTAGTCAAAGTTAAATGTTGCTTGCGACTGATATTTCTAAACATGCATCTTCAACGTTGCAGGAAATGTCAGTGAAGTTCTCAAACTTGATGTTGAAATGAAGGAACTTGCCTCTTCCCTTATTGACTCAGAGTCGCTCCTTGTGTTTGGAAGAGGTTATAACTATGCCACCGCACTAGAGGGTGCTCTCAAAGTCAAGGAGGTTGCACTAATGCACAGTGAAGGCATGCTTGCTGGTGAGATGAAGCACGGGCCACTGGCACTAGTGGATGAAAATCTTCCCATCATTGTGATTGCAACACGTGATGCATGCTTCAGGTGATAAGTGTTCTGAAAGGGAATTAGGTTATTTTTTTCAATGCTAACTAGTCTGAGCTTAACAAATTTCTCTGCGTGTTACAGCAAACAACAATCAGTAATCCAGCAGCTCCTTTCACGCAAGGGCCGCCTGATTGTCATGTGCTCACAGGGGGATGCGTCTGCTGTATGTCCTAGTGGATCTTGCAGAGTTATTGAAGTTCCAGAGGTTGCAGACTGTCTCCAGCCAGTTATCAACGTAATTCCGTTACAGGTTTGTCCAAGCTTTAGTTTGTGTTTTGCCAAATTCCAAAAATGACATTTTGCACCTTTGCATATTCTGTACTGTGATTGTATTCACCGTTGTTTTATTTGTGTTCAGCTGCTTGCATACCATCTTACCGTTCTTCGTGGATTCGATGTTGACCAACCAAGGAATCTGGCTAAGAGTGTGACCACACAATAACCAAGGAATCATATGATGTATCAGGGTTCTGTGGAATCTCAAGCTAGCTAGCTGATGTTTCGTACTCCTTCCGTCTCCAAAAAGTTGCCGGTTTTTAGTTCAAAAATGAACTAAAACATGACATTTTTTAGGACGGGGACAGTACTTATTACTTAGCCATTGTAACTATACTTCTAGATAAATGTAATTCTTGTGGTAGTTAATGTTACAGGATGATTAGGTATAACACGAGTATTTGAGATAGAAACGTGCACACCGTTTCACACATGTTTATTTTTTGTGGATTGCTAAAAATATTTCTTTGTTGTGGTTGGCCATTTTTTTATGTGAATGAAGGGTTACTGTTTATTTGTTGCTTTAAAACCTTATCAATAACGGAAAATTCAAATATGTTTGTGAGAAAACTTGATTTCGATGTGCGTGTATGTAAACTCCTATTTACTCTGTGGACAAACAGGTGTCATTTCGACGGTGCTGCGTAGTTCATTTTTAGTTCTTTCGTTTGTAGTTCATTTGTCTGTAGTTCATTTTTAGTTCTTTCATTTGGTCGGAAACGACATCTACTTAGAAATGGAAGTAAGTTTTTGGGAAACAAACAGATGGATTGGCTCCAGATACGGATTAGGATGGGTTGCTATCGATAGACTAGACTGTTAGGACACAACTTGAACTGCGAGCAATATACTTCTTCCAGAAGGTAACAAAATATACTGCCTCTGTTCAGAGGCAATATATATTTGTCCTAACGTCATGATTTTCATAACAGAGTACTCTTTTTCTCAAAAGATTGTCACCTTTAGTTCATTTTTTGAATTAAAGGTGACAATCTTTTAAGAAAGGAAAGAGTATTAAATATGAGGTTAAAGAGTTACAACGTACTATTCTAGTTCAAAAACATTATTTATTCGGAGATGGAAGTACAAAGAAAGAGTACATGATCTGTAAATTTAAAGGCCTGGAGAGGGCGACGCCTGTGGTTGGCCGTCGAGCCACCGTGATACCTGCTTGTTGGTGATGCTGTAGCAGAGGAAGCCTTGGTTGGTGGTTCTGGTCACGGCGACGGGGCAGCTCTGCACTTGAGCAGCATGAGCTAAGGCTACCACGGCCAGACTCATGAATATGCAAAGTCGACACCAGAGTAGCTCAGGACGGGAGCCCAGCCCCCTTATAGGGGAGCTGAGCTCCAACTCCTATCAAGTAGGTGACCATGTTGGCAAGCAAGTAGTTGGACTCGGCCTGCATCTGGAGATTCTGGAGGCTGGGGCCATAATTTTCTGCTTTCAAACATAATTCTCTTTTGAGTCACAGAAAGGGAACTCCACATGGTTCCTTCCATATGATTCACTTTCAGTTTCAAGTTCCAGATTGTGATTCATAGTATCGACACAGTATGTTTCATTCTCTACTTCCTGACTGCTTCTCTCACCACACTCTTCATCGAACCAAATTGCATTTTCCGTTTCACCAGTGTTACGACATCCAGACAGAATCAGATCTAACATTTTCCTTCGTGCATCATACATCGGGTTAGGCTGAATCAGACATCCTTTACGGTAACTCTCCCTAAGAAGAACTGTCTGCGTGCTTCCTTTGGTTGAGATGTAGAAAATACCAGGGTGCTTAAGAAGAAGTTCTCGCAAGTTTACCTCCATAGTGAAAACTCTTCTGAAGTGTGACAATCTCTCAAGTGGTATCATCTTTTCCACTGTCAGGCTTAAAAGCTCATGAAGAATACCAACAATACGTTTCTCAAGCCGCTCTGCATTGTGGATTGGGTGCAAACCATCCTTCTCATAAGGTTTGGTATAGGGAAGCCTCTGCCAGTTCTTGAGCTTTTCCCTAAAACCTTTCTCAATCCTAAATCCGGTGGGGAAATTTATTGGAAAAGCATATTTGGTCTCTGATTCAGCCAGCCATTTCTCCGTGTACTCCTTCTCCCTCCATTCTTCAATCTTAGCTACAGCTAATTCCTCATCCCAAGAGACAAGTGACAGAGTGTCGGGGGATTCCAGAGACAAATCATGCTGGTGCCTAGGAAGTATAGAAGCCCTGTAATCGTCAGGCAGCCCAAGTTCGCTCCTTACGAGCCATAACGCATGCGTATTCAGAGTCCCACTTTTCGACAGCATGAGAAGTTTCTTCAGTCGCTGAACTGTGTCAGTCTCATTACCTCTGATTACAGCATCTTCTTCTGCAATCAGATCTGCCATCTTCTGTGTGATCTTGCAGCAAGGGTTTCTCTTGACAGGGTGCATGTAAACCTCGAAAACGTGAGGATATTTCTTGATGAAAGCACCAACCTCGATGTTCAACCCGACCTCATGTCTCCACTTTGAAAGGAGCTGGAGAGACGTGTACCCATTCCTCTGCTGAGATATCAGGTCATATAAAGCCAAGGCCAGCCTCAAGTTCCTCAGCTGAATCATAAGCTTGTCCAGTCTGTGATCCCTTGTTCTGCCCTCCAGACGGGTTCTCGCTGAATCCACTGGCTTCTTCCACCTCCGTTGCACGCAGCGGTTAAAAGGACCGTACTGAAATGCCTCGCTCAAGATATGCAGACGCGAGGGGCGTGCGTGCATGATTCTAGGACTAAAGATGGTAGACGCCATGTTGCTGCTTTATATTAGCAATCCGACCGATCACAGGAAGATGTAGACGTGCATCGGGAACAAAGCCCACATTCCTACTACGGTAATCGCAGCGTCAGTTTCCAAGCTGCAAGTAAGGAGATTCTCAGTGCAAATAAGGCCAGCAGCAGAACTGGAAGCGAGAAAGTAATGAGGAACCTCAGATTACCTTGCTAGGCACTTGGTCGAACGCTTCATGTGCGGAATCTGAGCATGGATAAAGCGAACCTCAGGCTACGGCGCATTCTAGGAGAAAATGCGGAGGAGAGCTAGAAGGTGGTAGTGGGACGTGGGCGGTTGCAGGCTTGAAAGTAGCAGCCGTGATCGCGACGCAGGGCGGATGGTGGTTGACGACGGCGGAAGAGGAAGGGGGAGGAGGAGACGAGCAGCAGATGAAATTTTGACAGGCTCTCGGTCGCTGGATTAACACGTGGCGGCCATCCGTCCATCGTTGCTCTCTCGAGGGTTTAAGCAAACCTACCGACGCCGCTCTTTGTCTTCCGCGGGCAAGTGAGTGAATCCACGATGCCGAGCTTCCCTCCGCCCGGCGCCGTCACCATCTGCGAGATCAACCGCGACCTCGGTAACTCTCTCCTCTCATTCGAGTCGATCTGTGTCCCCATCATCTAGTTACTGTTCGCAGCTTCTCTCATTCGATTCGATCTGCCTACAACGCCTCTCGCAGTTGCGGCGGATGCCCTGTCCGACGACCGCGCCAAGGACGCCTACGGGAATGTCCTCGTCAGTCCGCTAGCCCAAAACTTTCACATTTTATTTATTTGTTCATCGCCTGTCAAGCGCATTGTGATTACCTCACGAGGGGGTTCCGATTTCGCAGGGAATGGTGTTCAGCCCTATCCCCTTCCAGCCCGACGCCGTCCTCACCAACCGGGAGCCCCCTGCTGCCGACCAAGCACAGCCCGCTGATGAGACCGCCGCACCAGCAGCTGGCTTCGCGTCCACCGTGTCGGAGTTCTTCAAAAGGATGCTCTTCCCTCCTTTAGATGTGAGTTGGATGATTGTAGCTGAATTGCTTCAGTCCATATCTCTTTCATTCACCTTCCTCCTGCTACTTTCTAATGTTTTGCCACATGCCACTCAAGCATTCATCCTTGTGAAAATCACTCTGAAATTCTGCATTTTGCCATTGCCCAATTCCCTGAAAAGGCATTCCAAGTTTGTACTCATACTCACATATAACCAGCTGAATGTGCTACAAGAATTTGAGACCCAGAAAGTATCTTGGAATCCACACAAGCACTGTTTGGCATTTGTATCTGGAAAGGATCAGGTTACCGTATATGACTTTGAGGATTCAGGTGACATCTGCCTACTTTGTTTTTTTATCTTATATTAGTTTTTTGTGTACGTAATTTTGTCCATCAAATTAGTTGTAAGCCATAACAATATCTGATCCTTTCTTTTGAAAAAACAGACACTAAAGAACCGTTCATCCTAACAAGTGAACATCAAGTGGATGTTAAGGCTGTCGAATGGAGGCCAAACAGTGGAAAAATGATTGCGGTTGGCTGCAGGTGTGTTCATAGAATACTCTAGCTTGACTCTACACTCTTGCCATCTCATAACAACCCTGCTTGCACAATTTACTTCAACATTGAGTCAACTGTTTTCTTTTCAGGGGAGGCATATGCCTCTGGTCAGCATCGTATCCTGGCAATGTTCCATCCATGAAATCCGGAGTCACCTCTTTATCCTTCAGTTCCTTTCCTAGAGGTTCTGGATGTCAGTGGACGCTTGTGGACATTCTTCGTGGTTCCTCTACTGAGCTAGTCAGTGCACTCTCTTGGAAGCCTGACGGAAGATACTTGGCGTCCGCCTCCTGTGATAGTCCCTCTTTCACAATTTGGGATGTTTCTCAAGGTGTGTCCAACATTTCTTATCCTGACTGCAGATGACCACACCATTGTATACAACAACAACAACAACAACCAAGCCTTTGTCCCAAACAAGTTGGGGTCGGCTAGAAATGAAACCCAACAATTTTGAAGAAAAGTAATAGAAAATAAGATGAAAGTAAAAAAAAAAGATAAGAGTATCAAATTACGAATAAACTAAGGTTCTGGCACATGAATTGCTAATTTCCATGCAGTCCTATCATGAGCCAAATCTCTAGGTATGTCTCACTCCTTTAAATCTCGTTTCACCGCCTCCTGCCATGTCAACCTTGGTCGACCTCTACCCCTCCTAAAATTTTCTCTACTCTTTATAATCCCACTATCAACCGGTGCTTCTGGAGGTCTCCGCTGAATATGCCCAAACCACCGTAGGCGATGTTGGACTAGCTTCTCCTCAATCGGTGCCACCCCTATCCTATCACGTATTACTTCGTTCCTAATTTTGTCTCTTCTTGTGTGACCACACATCCACCGTAGCATGCGCATCTCCGCAACACTCATTTGTTGTACATGTTGCCTTTTAGTTGGCCAACATTCTGCTCCATACAACATCGCAGGTCTGATCACCGTCCTATAGAATTTTCCTTTCAATTTTTGTGGAACTTTCTTATCACATAAGATTCCAGATGCTTGTCACCACTTCATCCACCCGATCTTGATCCTGTGGCAAACATCTTCATCAATATCACCATTGCTTTGTAACATTGATCCTAAATATCGAAATGTGTCTCTTCTAGGTACTACTTGTCCTTGTAAACTAACATTACCATCCTCGCACCCGACATCACTAAAGTTGCATCTCATATACTCGGTCTTGGTTCTACTAAGTCTAAACCCCTTAGACTCTAAGGTCTGCCTCCATAGCTCCAATTTTCTATCAACACCATCCCTAGTTTCATCTACCAACACTACATCATCAGCAAAGAGCATACACCAAGGGATATTCCCTTGTATATCCTTCGACACCTCATCCATCACTAAGGAAAAGATGTAAGGACTTAAGGCTGATCCTTGGTGTAACCCTATTGTGATAGGAAAAGTGTCGGTCTCACTATCTCTTACGCGCACACTTGTCACCACATTATCGTACATATCCTTGATAAGGTTAATGTACTTTGTTGGGACTTTGTGTTTCTCTAGTGCCCACCACATGACCGGTCTTGGTACCTTATCGTATGCCTTCTCCAAGTCAATGAACACTAAATGTAGATCCTTCTTTTGCTCCCTATACCTCTCCATAAGCTGACGGAGTAAGAAAATCGCTTCCATAGTGGACCTCCCAGGCATAAAACCAAACTGGTTTTTAGTGACATTGGTCACTTTCCTCAAGCGGTGTTCAATCACTCTCTCCCAGAGCTTCATAGTATGACTCATGAGCTTAATTCCTCGGTAATTAGTACAACTTTGAACATCTCCTTTATTTTTGAAGATGGGTACTAAAATACTTTTCCGCCACTCTTCAGGCATTTTGTTTGACTGAAAAATGCGGTTAAATAGTTTAGTGAGCCATACTATTGCTACATCCCCTAGACATCTCCACACCTCAATGGGGACATCATCGGGGCCGCGGGCCTTTCCTCCTTTTATCCTTTTTAAGGCCTCTCTAACCTCGGACTCTTGTATCCTCCGCACGAATCGTCTGTTGGTGTCATCAAATGAGTCATCCAACTCGAACCTAATGTCTGGACATATTCCCTTTGTACAGGGTTGGCAGCTCCTATACGGCGCGGATTAAGCAGTATATCATTAGTGCAGTGGTCACCTAGTGGAGATTATCTCCTAGCTGCTAAATTGTATGGTCAATTTCATTTCTTCTTTTAGCTTCCTACTTACTAATCTTTCAGAAGATTTACATGGTTCATTTTATGTTAGTGATGGAACTTTTCACTTCTGGGAGACAAACACATGGACTTCAGAACCCTGGTCTTCATCCAACGGATATGTCTCTGTATGTGATATAACCATCTCTGGACAACTGCATTTTAAGCTTTCAACCTTATGTATTTTCCTTCGAATGCTATATTTCTGTTACAGTATGTTACTTGGAGTGTTTAAGTCAAAAAATAAAAATACACTGAGCTGTTGGAGCACACTAGTCCTTAGTGATTGTTACAATATGTATGTTGCATAATTGTTCTGCAGCTGTTTCTCGTGTTTGCTTATTTTTTCTTTTGTTCTGGTCAGGGAGTGAATTGGGACCCAGAAGGTCGTGTTGCACTGTTAACCTTTTCTAACTCGACAACACTTGGCTCAATTCACTTCTCATCTAAGCCACCATCTTTAGGTATGTACAGACCTCTGTCTCTCTGAATATTCTGTTACATTATTTGTGCATCCTGATAATTTCTTCTGTGTTCCTTATCATCAGATGCCCATCTCCTACCAGTTGAACTTCCAGAAATTTCCTCCCTGATTGTTAGGTAATAACAGATTGCTAATTTCAGCTGACGGTATTTCAACTAACATTGTTCACAATTATTTGGTATTTTTCTATCCGCTGTGATTTTTGTTAAGTGAATATGCTCTCATCGTATGTAGTATCTTGGAAGTCATTCTTGATGTATATAACATAGGTTTGTAGGAGCAGAAGGAAAAAATAGCTCTAATTTTTTTTAGAGAAATACAGTAGAGGTGATAAGCTCTCGTTAAACAACAGAAGCATGTAGGAATTTATTTCTCTAACCTTTTGTCTTCAGGATTTACTGTTTTCAATCACATTTTTTTTTCATTTTAGTATACACTTTATTTTTAATGAAGCTCATAAGTAACTTATGCATTAACTGCTTCATCTTCATCTAGCCGAGGAATAGAGAAATTGGCATGGGATGCTTCCGGGGAACGTCTGGCATTATCATTCAAAGATGGAAATGAGATGTATCAAGGTCTTGTTGCTGTATATGATGTCAGGCGATCTCCACTCGTCTCGCTATCACTAGTGTAAAAGCACTGTCTTCTGATTTACCACTTTGTTTGGTCATTAATTCTTATGGCATTCTGTTACCATCGTATGATGAAATCATGTGTGCATATCTAGTGGATTCATTAGAGGACCTGGAGATGAAGCGAAACCGCTTGCCTTTGCTTTTCATAACAAATTTAAGCAGGGACCGTTGCTTTCTGTGGTAAGATATCTGTTAATCCTGTTATAACACTGAAGATTGGCATACTTGTATATGTAATTTGTTCTGTTCTCATATTGTCCCAACTGCGCATGCAGTGCTGGAGTAGTGGCTGGTGCTGTACATATCCGCTGATACTTCATTCTCATTAACTCCTCCATTGAAGGTAAATTTGTACAGAAGACTGAATATTTTTTAGTTTTATTTGTGTTGCCTACAATTGATCTGAAGTTCATTTTCTTCTTTTATATAGTGGCGTCTCACCGTGTTCAGGACTGTGATGAGTAGTACTTGGAAGGCTGAATGGTTATTGAAAAATGTTGATGACTTGGTATTACACGGGTCGCGCTCGCGCCCTTGCTTTTTGTTAACAAGGTGTAATTTCTATGTTTGACGAGAAACGCAAAGAATGAAGGCCATGATATATGTAAAACGCGACTTGGGAAAGAGTGTTTGTTAAATGAATTCAGCTTCAAATGTTGTGGTTTGCATGTACATTTGGTTATCTTGAGAAAGGGTGGGTGAATCTTGAGCTGGTCCGTCGTCCTTGGGATGGTCTGGTCCTCGCTGTTGTTGGAATGGTATGGTATGCATCAGCAGGTGGCAAAGAGAGGCGTACTAGCATATCCTGCTGCCAGTGAGTGAGGTCTGAGAAGCACAACAATGCAAGGGTGATTGTGATTCAGAAGAGAAGCTTGGTGTGGTGCTGACAAACACTTACACTAGCCTTGTTATCTGACTGACTGACAACCATGTACTGTGAATGGCTCATGGATGAGACGACTAGTGTAGTGTAGCGTGGTGGTAACAAAGCCAAGCCCTTCAATGCTTAATGGGCCTCTCTAGGAACGGCCCATTCCTTTCCACCATTTATCTTCCGCCTTCAGTTAAGAGAGACGTAAAGGATTCTAGTGCTTAATTAAAACCTAGCAGCATCCCAAAACCCAAAGCCTCCAGTCCATCTCCATCTCCGTTGTTGCAGTTGCAGCACAGAGCAGAGGCATGGTGGCCATGGCGTCCGCGCTCCCTCTCCTCCTCTTGCCCCGACCAGCCTCCTATGCTAGGCCCACCGTGCCTAACCTCCACTCCCGACGCCTCGCTCTTCCTCTTCCCCAACCTGCCGCCTTCTTCGCACCAATCACCACCCCGTCGCGCAAGTCCGGGCGCCTCCTGCAACCTCTCCGTGCCGCCTCCTGCTGCAACACTTCCTCTGCTGCCGCTGGCACCGCTACCGCAGGAGCCGGAGGTGGTGGCGGCGCACAGGATTGGCGGCTATTGTTGGCATGGTAATTCGATTACGCTTCACTTTTCACCACTCCACCCTTTTTACACTCCGCGTTCGACTGGTGATTGCTCCATCTTCCACGGACGAGAGATTATCTACGATCCAGTCGCGCTCATCTTTTGGGATTGCAATGTTTCATCACAGGTATTTGATGGCTCTTGATAAGAATCCCGTGATGACAAAGGCGGTCACTTCTGCCGTCCTCACTCTGGCAGGGGACCTCATGTGCCAGGTGACTTCTCAGTTCCTTCTCACTGCAACAAATGTTAAGCTTGCACAATTTTAGCAATGCGGTATGGTATGGGGTTCATAAACTGTATTAGTTCGTGGGCCATGGTTACCTAAGCATGTACGCGTTCCTGCCTTTATATTTCAGCTTGCAATTGATCGAGCGCCAAAGCTAGATTTAAAGAGGACCTTTGTGTTCACGTTCCTGGGACTTGTCCTGGTCGGGCCAACGCTACACGTCTGGTAATCTTTTCTATGATGCACCTGCAAAAGTATTCATAGTAATGGACCTGTGCCCGGTTAGCAGTTCGCTGTTTAGTATTCGTTGTCCACTACTGCTTGTTTGATGATAACTACCCACATTCATGCAGGTACATGTATTTGAGTAAATTAGTGACAGTCAGTGGGGCATCAGGTGCAACTGTTCGCCTTTTACTTGACCAGGTCCTGATCTTGTTCCTTTTCTCTCCCAGTCGCAAGTATATAGCTACAATACTTTTTGTATCTGTTGTTCTACTTGTTTTTTTCACATTTATTGTATAATTTTTTAACATATCTTCTATCTGCTCCTCCTGTTCAGTTTATTTTCTCCCCGATTTTCATTGGAGTGTTTATGAGTTTACTGGTCACGCTGGAGGGAAAACCATCCCTTGTAGTACCAAAGCTTAAGCAGGTGAGGTGATCTTTAGACTTCCTCATTCCACAGTACTTTAGGCTCTCTTTCACTGCTGTCTAATTCCTGTTTTTATATTTGCAGGAATGGTTATCATCAGTAATGGCAAATTGGCAACTATGGATACCATTTCAGTTTTTGAATTTCTACTTTGTTCCACAAAAGTTTCAGGTATTTAAAAATGCATGTCAATGATTTTTATAATATAGTACTCCCTCTATCTTCAAAAGTTTGTCGCTTTGTTCATTTTTGAACTACAAAGCGACAAACTTTTGAGGATGGAGGGACTATTTGGTATTCTGGTTTGTGGAAAGCATTTTTTGTGTTAGTTTTTAAGCAAGGTTTATATGTTGATGCCACCTAAATTGCTGCCCAATTTTTTCAGGTTCTTGCTGCCAATTTTGTAGCCCTTGCATGGAACGTGATTTTGTCATTTAAAGCTCACAAGGAGATCATAGCAAAATAGGTATGATATTCCGTGAAGAGTGAAGTCCTGACCAGGATCACAGGAGGATAGCCATCTTGCGGCAATATGAACTGCCGGGGCAGTTCTACGTAGAATGTAGGTTGTAAATTACCCTGTTCTGTGCATGCCTCGCTGTGATGAAAGTTGAAAATAAGCATGTCGTTGTTTTTGCATGATTTGTGTACCTGCTGTAGCATCAGTTGGCGGCAACATTTGTCATGATGCATGTATGTCTTGGGATATGCAAATTTTGTTTGATGGGTTTATGCCTGATGGCGAGCGCTTTATCCTTGCACCACCAAGGATGCTCACTTCCACCGAGGAGGCTGTGGGGATCGAGATGCCAATTGGCACATAAGATTTCAGATATTTGCCACAACTTTATTTACTATCCCGTGACAAACATCATCATCGATTGCCATCGTTTTTCAATATCGACTACAAATACCTGAAAAATCCACAATATTTGTTCTTTTAAACTAAAATTTCATAGCAACGGAAGAGGGCAATGTCTCGCATGTGGCTGAGTATGGTTAGCGCCTCAAGCCACCATGCTAGTGGGTCCATCCATACTTACTATTGATATCACAAGATCTAGGAGTCAATGTCGTATAAAATACATCCTATCCTTTCTCAAAAGATTGTTACCTTTAATTTATTTTTTTAATTAAAGGTTACAATCTTTTGAAAAAAAAGAGTACATGATATTCATAATTTACAATATTTTCAAATATTTACTTGTACTTGCTTTTATGAACATTATAAAAGTTAACAAAACTTATGTTTGAGATCTAGAGAGTATATATATATATATATATATATATATATATATATATATATATATATATATATATATTCTCTAGTCTCTAGATCTGTCGAAGTGTTGCAACGACACATTCCTCGGTACTACTAAAGCGTAGTCCGCGGAGGTTCGTATTTAGATGGAGCGCGCATAAGATCACAAACAAGATGATGACATGGGAATTTTTACGTGGATCGGGCCGCCTGAGCGTAATACCCTACTCCACGGGGTGGTTGTTGATTGTATGAGTGTGTGGCGAGTGTCTGGGGTTGCTTGTATGCGTATGAGCTTAGATCCGGCGCAACCCTTTTATGCTAAGAACTGACTGTTACAAAGCCTGCCTGACCTGACAGGCGGCCCCGACTATATTAATCACCCTATACATGTTCTACTAGTATTATGAATGATTAACAATATGATAACGCATCTTAATGCAGCGTTACCTGTATTGATAGTCCTCTGATCATGTGTTATTAATACTGAATTAATGACACGTTAATTAGGTCTTGTAATGGCTGTTTAACAGCCTCTTGAATGACTGCGCCGTTGAAGATCTTGTGGTCTTCCTGTTGCTGACTTAGGTTCGGAGCTCTTACACGTGGCGGCACCGGAGCTTCCCTCTACTGGGGGTTAGTGAAAGTGCATCTAGGATCCTCGTGAGTTTTGGATGATTGATGACGACAATTAAGTAGCTAATGAGCTCAGTGATCTTAAGCACAGGTGTGGACTAAGTGGAAGCACAATCCCTCAAAAGGAAAAAGATGGAAACGGCGATGTCAACTCAAAAAGGAGAAACTAAGGTTTCTAGTGTGTCGAGTTTAGACTAGCCAAATTTGTATGAGGATGTGTGTGTAGAGTGCATTGAGATCAAGTTGAGATCTCAAAGCGGTTTAGAGGTCAAACCTATTGAGAGAAAAGAGTTGGAAGTAGTCTGGCAGTAGGGCCGGACTAGTCCGTGCAGGTGGCCGGACTAGTCCGGCCCTGGCCGGCCAAGTCCGTTTTCAGCCGGACCAGAAGGGTCTGACTGAGATCGGACTAGTCCGTATTGGGACGGGCTAGTCCGGGTAGTCGTGAAGTGGGTTTTGGGGACTAAGTCCCAAAACCACGCACTTGTCCGTTTTAGTCCGGACCAAGAGGTCCTGACTGAGATCGGACTAGTCCGCCCTGAGGACCGGACTAGTCCGGGTTTGAGAGGAGACGGTGTTTAAGAGACTAAGTCTGGGAAGGCCGGACTAGTCCGCCCATGGGGCCGGACTAGTCCGTGGTCTTCAGACTAGTCCGTTTTCACACGGAACAAAAGGTTTTGTGTAAGATGGACTAGTCCGGTAAGGGCCGAACTAGTCCATTGTTGAAGTGACCGTTTGAATTTGAAGTTTGGCGGGTAGTGTGACGATTGCCGCGTAGTGCGACAGTTGTCAGAGATGTCAGTGGTCCCCTAGGCCGGACTAGTCCGGGCTGTAGGTCGGACTAGTCCGCCCATCTGCTGAAGTCAGCAGTATGGGCTTGGGACATCTATAAATAGAGGACCCCTGGGTTCATTTGAACCAACTCTTCGGCAAGTTGAAACCCTAGCGCCGCCACAACAACCTTGAGCCTCCAAAAGTCTCCTTCTTGCCTACATTCCCTCTAAAACTAATTCTTGTGTGGATTAGGGTTTAGTGAGGTGAATAAGAGGAAGAACACCGCTATTTGGCTCTCGGTTTGATCTCTTGCACTTTGTGAATCTTTGTGATATGTGGCTTGAGTCAATCTTTGTGATTTGCGATTGTATTTGTGGTGGGAGCCTCAGATTGTGAGAAGCCCCAACGAATCTTGTATTCATTCTTTGTGATAGTGGAGAACCAAGTTAGGCCCGTGCGGTAAACTTGGTGAGGGAAGGGTTGTTGAACCCGGTCCTTTGGGGACTCCTCAACGGGGACGTAGATTCCTTGTGTGGGATCGAACCTCGGGATAAATCCTCGTAGCATTATCGGTTTTGCTCATCACCTTTGTTTCATTGTGATCTTTAGCTTCATACTTGCCATATAACTTATTAAGACTCACTAAGTTATTCTAACAAACTTTGCATCACAGGAATTGGACTAAAACCTGTTAGAAACCCTTTTTAGGCTTTTCCCTGTAGGTGGACCGGACTAGTCCGCCCCTGGACCGGACTATTCCGCCCCCTGTGTATTAATCTCATTTTATTAAGTCATTTCAGGTCGATTAGCCTATTCACCCCCCCCCCTCTAGGCAACTTTCAATTGGTGTCAGAGCAGGACTCTCCCAAAAGAGTCTAACAACTCGGAGAGAAGATGGCCGGAGTGGGGTACGAAGAAGTCTCTACAAGTGAGATTCAAGCAACTCCAGAAGAGATTCTCTTCTATCAAGACAAATCAACGGATGACGAAGAAGTTCGCCAGCTCAAGGCAAAACTTCGAGAGAAGTTGAAGATTCCCAAAGTTGACACCTCAACCTCCACTTCGAGTGGTACAATCAACTACAACCAACAAGGCTACAACTATGAGCGCCTTGTTTCCAACAACCACTACCTTTCCATCCCATTGGGGAAGCCTCCCCAATTCGATGGAACCGACTACGGGATGTGGAAGCACAACATGAAGACCCACCTTGTGTCACTCAATCCCTCACTATGGCAAATTGTGTTGACCGGGGTGCACATCCCTAAGAATGAAGAAGATATCACTTCAGAGCAAGCCGTGCTCCTTCACCGCAATGCCCAAGCGGCCGGAGTGATCATCTCATCTCTCTCAAGAGATGAGTTCAACTGAGTGGATGGACTTGAGGTGGCCAAAGACATTTGGGACACTCTCAAGACGGCTCATGAAGGCAACCGAGTCGTCAAGGAAGCAAAGATTGAGCTCATTGAAGGAGAGCTCGGGAGGTTTGCCATTATGGATGGTGAATCTCCCCAAGAGATGTACAACCGCCTAAAGATACTCATCAACAAGAGTAGATATTACGGCTGTACCAAGTGGACGGGCCACGAGGTGGTGAAGAGAATGATTCGGGCATTCATGCCTAGGAACGTCTCTCTTTGCTCCATGATCCGAGAAAGTCCGGGGTTTGCCAAAATGACCCCGGAGGAGGTCCTTGGAAGGATCATCAATCACGAGATCATGGAAAAGGAGGCGCTCTTCTACAATGACCTTCAAAGGTTCACCGCCTCAAAGATGAAGAATGTTGCACTCAAAGCAACATGCTCCTCAAAAGAGCAAACATAAGATGATGAGGAGAGCCTTGACACCGATGAGGAAGATGCCTTCTTCATCAATAACTTCAAGAGGATGATGAGGAAAAGAAAAGGAGGATACAAGCATGAGGGCAAAGGCAAAGAAAAGGCAAGGCCCAAAAACAAGAGGGCTTGCTACAATTGTGGCGAGTACGGGCACTTCATGGTAGATTGTCCACATGAAGATGGCAAGAAGAAGAAGGAGGGCAAGCCACAAGAGAAGAAGTTCTACAAGAAGAAGAGGCCCTCCGTTCATGCTCACTTAGGCAAGGAGTGGGACTCTAACGATGAGTCATCCTCGTCCGAAGATCAAGAGAAGATGGCAACCATAGCCATCGAGAGGAGCTCCAAGGGAAGCAAGCTCTTCCCAAATCTCCACGATTATAAGCCAACTTTCCTCATGGCAAAACAGGGAAGAAGAAAGGTAAATTCTAACTCATCCTCTTTCATATCCTCCCATGATGATTTTGATAGTGCTAGTGAAAATAAACACATGTTTAAGGATATAAGCAAGAGCACATTGCGAAGAATGAAATTGCTTTCAGATGAGATTTTTGAGAAGGATGAGCTCTTAGATAAGCAAGAGGACTTGCTTATCCAAGAAAAGGAAAGATGTAAAGAGCTCATTGAGCTCCTTGAGCTTGAGAGAGAGAAGAGCAAGGTATTAGAGCATGAACTTGCTCTAAACAAGAAAACGTGCTCAAATCTTGAGTAGACAACCATTGAGCTCAAGGACGAACTTGGCAACTTGACAAAAGTTAACAAGATCCTTGAGACTCAAGTTGAGTTCCTTAAGACTAATGTAGTCTCTTCCTCCACAAGCTCATCCTCCTCAAAAGTTGCATCCAAAGCAATATCAACTTGCAAATGTTCTAACTTGATTCTTAAATTAAAGGATGAGCTTAAGTTGACTCAAGACAAGCAAGCACCTAAGGGTGGCAGCTTTGACAAAGAGAAGGTGGCGTATGCACAAAGTGCATACACCAACACAAGACCTCCCAATGTCAAGGATGGTCTTGGTTATACTAAAGGTGGAAGGCAAAATGCCAAAACCCTCAAGTATGGCAAAGACTTGATTGTCTTTGTCAAAGGAAGCTCACCTCCAACTAAAATTGTGAAGAACACCTCAACTAGCACTTACACGCCTAAAGCTGAACCGCATCCTCTATTTCATGATTTTGATGCATCATATGTTTTGATGAGGAACAAATATGGCAAAGTATATGCTAGATATGTTGGGCCACTCCGCAAGAGCTCCAAGCCTTGCGTGTGGGTGGCCAAATGCCTTACCACTAACATCAAAGAACCCAACTTCGCTTGGGTACCTAAAAGGAAGGCCTAATCTTGTTTTGTAGGCATACTCCTCCGGTGGATCCAAATGGGTGCTCGATAGTGGGTGCACAAACCACATGACCGGAGAGAGGACGATGTTCGAGGATTATAAAGAACATGATGATCCAAATGAAGGAATCCTCTTTGGAGACAATAGCCGAGGAAAAATCCTTGGCTCCGGTAAAATTGTCATCTCCCCTCAACACACTCTTTCTAGCGTTCTACACATTGATTCTTTAGACTATAACCTCTTGTCCATATCACAACTATGTGACAAGGGTTATAATTTTGTTTTCACTAATGAGGGTGTGAGCGTCCTTAGAGGAAGTGACAACTCAATCGCTTTTAAGGGTGTGCTCATGGGAAAGCTTTATCTTGTGCACTTTGCCTCGGATAAAGCTCAACTTGACACATGCTTAATGGCGAAAACCAACATGGGATGGCTTTGGCATAGACGGCTGGCCCATGTTGGCATGATGAACTTACAAAAGCTTCTTAAGGGCGAGCACATCCATGGCTTGAAGAATGTTGTCTTTGAAAAAGACAGACCATGTAGTGCTTGCCAAGCGGGGAAGCACGTGGGAGCTCAACACTCCTCCAAGAACATCATGACGACAACAAGACCGTTGGAGCTGCTACACATGGACCTTTTCGGGCCAATAACCTACATAAGCATTGGTGGTAACAAATATGGTCTTGTTATTGTTGATGACTTTTCTCGTTTCACTTGGGTGTTTTTCTTGCATGATAAGGGTGAAACCCATGGTGTCCTCAAGAGGTTCTTGAGGAGAGCTCAAAATGAGTTCGCCTCAAGAATCAAAGCTATAAGAAGTGACAACGGCACCGAGTTCAAGAACACTCAAGTGGAAGGATTCTTGGATGAGGAGGGCATCAAGCATGAATTTTCAGCTCCATACTCCCCTCAACAAAATGGGGTGGCAGAACGGAAGAATAGAACACTCATCGAGATGTCAAGGATAATGCTTGATGAGTACAAGACATCGGATCGGTTTTGGGCGAAGGCGGTT
This sequence comes from Tuctoria greenei, assembly GCA_036927565.1. NCBI lineage: Eukaryota > Viridiplantae > Streptophyta > Magnoliopsida > Poales > Poaceae > Tuctoria > Tuctoria greenei. The sequence continues at coordinate 38,138 of JAYESD010000132.1, forward strand.
AACACCGCTTGTCACGCCGTCAACCGATTATACCTCTACCGCCTCCTCAAGAAGACTCCCTATGAGCTTCTAGTTGGTAAGAAACCCAATATCTCTTATTTTCGTGTTTTTGGGAGCAAGTGATATATTCTCAACAAGAAGCCTAGGACTTCGAAGTTTGCTTCAAAGTCTGATGAGGGTTTCTTGCTTGGCTATTACTCAAACACCCACGCCTACCGTGTCTTCAACAAAACCTCCGGAATTGTTGAAATAGCACGCCATGTGGTGTTTGATGAAACTAATGGCTCCCAAGTGGAGCAAGTTGATCAAAGTGTGCTAGATCAAGAAGACTCTCCACAAGAAGCACTTAGAAGAATGGCACTTGGAGATGTTCGACCACAAGAACAACCTCAATTCTCAAGTGACCAACAACAAGATGATGCAAGTAATCCCCCACGCGATCAAGTTGACGACGGTCAAGTGGGACCTCAAAATGACCAAGAAGACGAAAGTCAAGGGGGAGGCATTCATCAAGGGGGAGATCAAGAAGAAGAAGAAGACGATGATGACTCAAGAGCTCAACCTCCACATCCTCGTGTTCATCAAAGTGTTCAACGGGACCACCCAGTTGGCAACATACTAGGAGACATTACTAAAGGGGTAATCACTCGTTCTCGTGTTGCAAACTTTTGTGAACATTACTCTTTTGTCTCTTCTTTGGAGCCCCATTGGGTTGAAGATGCCTTGAGAGACCCGGATTGGGTGGTGGCCATGCAAGAGGAGCTTAACAACTTCAAGAGGAACAAAGTATGGGAGCTTTTCAAGCATCCACAAGCAAATGTTGTGGGCACAAGTGGGTGTTCCGCAACAAGCAAGATGAACATGGTGTTGTGACAAGGAACAAGGCACGACTTGTGGCCAAGGGCTACTCACAAGTCGAAGGTTTGGATTTTGATGAAACTTTTTCTCCCGTAGCTAGGTTAGAGTCAATTCGAATATTACTTGCCTTTGCCACTCACCATGATTTTAAGCTCTATCAAATGGACGTCAAGAGTGCGTTCCTAAATGGCCCAATCAAGGAGGAAGTATATGTGGAGCAACCACCGGGCTTCGAAGACCAAGAATTCCCAAACCATGTCTTCAAATTGCGTAAGGCTCTCTATGGCCTCAAACAAGCTCCTAGAGCTTGGTATGAGTGTCTTAGAGACTTTCTAATTGAAAATGGTTTTAAGATAGGAAAAGCTGATTACACTCTATTTACAAAGCACTTCAATGATGATCTTTTTGTGTGCCAAATATATGTCGATGACATTATATTTGATTCTACTAACAAAGTGTTTTGTGATGAGTTTTCTAAGATTATGACGGAAAGGTTTGAGATGTCCATGATGGGGGAGTTGAAATTCTTTTTAGGTTTCCAAGTCAAGCAACTCAAAGAAGGCACGTTCATAAGTCAAACAAAGTACACTCAAGACATATTGAAGAAGTTTGACATGGACAAGGCCAAACCCATCAAAACTCCTATGGCAACAAATGGACACCTAGACCTCAACGAAGATGGTCCAAGTGTGGACCAAAAGGTATATCGTTCCATGATTGGCTCCTTGTTATATCTTTGTGCATCTAGACCGGATATTATGCTTAGTGTGTGTATATGTGCACGGTTTCAAGCTGCACCAAAGGTGTGTCATTTTACTGCTGTGAAGAGAATTCTTAGAGATCTAGTTCACACACCTAGCCTAGGACTTTGGTACCCCAAAGGATCCAAGTTCAACCTCATTGGTTATTCCAATGCGGATTATGCGGGGTGCAAAGTTGATAGAAAGAGCATATTCGGGACATGCCAATTTTTGGGTAGATCATTAGTGTCTTGGTCCTCTAAGAAACAAAATTTCATTGCTCTTTCCACAGCTGAAGCGGAGTACATCGCAGCCGGAAGTTGTTGTGCACAACTTCTTTGGATGAGACAAACTCTAAAGGATTATGGTATAAAATTGCGCCATATTCCTCTCCTATGTGACAATGAGAGCGCCATCAAAATAGCCCATAATCCAATTGAGCATTCAAGGACCAAACATATAGACATTAGACACCACTTCTTGAGAGATCATTCCTTAAAGGGGGATATAGTGATTTCACATGTGAGAACCGAAAACCAACTGGCCGACATATTCACCAAGCCCCTAGATGAGAAGCGATTTTGTGAGCTTAGGAGTGAGCTCAATATCTTAGATTCTCGAAATGTGGATTGAAACATGCACATCTGGATGTTTATTTTTGCCTTATTCAAAAGAAAGCATGTGGTTAAAAAATTCATCTCTATCTCTATTTTCTCCAAAATATTTGAAAAACTAGTGACTTTGTGAGTTATGGTCATAGTTTGAATGTTGATTGCTTACTGACCATATTCACAAGGTTTTGTTGTGCAATATATCCAAAAGGATCTTTTATAGTGGCTAAAATTCAAATATATACGTTTTCAGCCTCCTAGGACCGGACTAGTCCGCCCTTTGGCCGGACAAGTCCGGATCCGGACTGGTTCGGGTCTGGTCCGCTGACCGGACTAGTCCGGCTCCTCTACCGGACTAGTCCGGCCCCTGGGGACTTAAACCCCCGAGGAAGCGGCCGACCCCTCCACTTCCTCATCTAGCTTTCTCTCTCTCCCACGCGCGCGAAACCGTCCCCTTTCGGCGATTTTCAGTTTCCTCCACCAAAAACCGATTCCAATCCGTGCATTGGACTCCTTGGAGGCAAGGGAGACTTTCCCCGATCATACTCGACGCGATCCCTCCCCGATCTAGTAAAATTTTCAAGATTTGAAGAGGTATTCCTCCTTTTTCAAAAACTAGCCTCATTCTTAATTCATTTAAGTTTTTGGTAGATGTCTCTTCATTAAAGTTGCTTCTAGTGACCTTGTGATCATAGCCTAGGAGTATTACGACTTGATTCCAAACTTTCTCGAAAAACCATTAGAGTTAGGGTTTAGCCTGTGCAAACTGGACTAGTCCGCCCCTGGAGCAGACAAGTCCGGTCTGCACAGGTCAAACTCACACTTTGGCTGTTTTTCGTGAATTCTTCCGCATTATTCCAACTCCTTGATCTTCTATCTTATGGACTCTATTCCTTTCAGCTAAAATGGCCGCTCCTCGTCGTTCCGCTTCTCCCCCCACTGACCCCGAGTGGGAGGCAGAGCAACTTCGTCTTGCCGAAGAACAAGCAAGAGCCGAAGTTGAAGCTGCGGAGAAGTATCTCGAGCAACATGAGAAAGCAAAAGCAGCCAAGAAGCAACAAGGTGCTCGGGCCGCGGCTTTGGCCTACGACGAGGATGAAGCAATGGCTCGGGCCATTGAGGAGTCACGGAAGGATCTCCGGAAGAAGAAGAGAGGAGCGAGAGGCTCATAACTCTCAGGCTGCTGCTGCACAAGTCTCCAAGAGGAAGAGACTTGTGACACTTGGAGAGAAGAACAAGGGCAAGGAACCAGCCCAAGAAGACATTGCTGAACGGCGGATCGAACGAGATCCAAAGAAGGGCAAGGCCCTAGCTCCTGCTGAGCCAAAGAAAAAGAAGCCCTCGGTGAAGGCCTTGGCTGCGAAGGCCAAGTGCATTGCTATCAAGGAGAAGGGGAAAGCCAAACCGATTGGTCCCCTGGAAGTACACACTCCCGAGAGGAATCCCAACAGGCAGCGTGACATAGCTGCAGATATCTTTCATGGAAAGGGAGCTGAGAAAGAACGAAGGCTCCAGACGGACAAGGTGTACAAGTTTGAAAGGAGCACCGCTGACCCTCGGTTTTGGTGCGACTTTCATTGTGATTACTATCGTCTAGTCTACCAAGGCATGAAGAAGCCTGTGATTGAAGCACAGTGGGTAGACTGGGAGTACATGGCCAAGAAGCAACACTCTGCATTTGACGCCGTCATTGAAGCTGCTGAGCGCCATGAGCTCAAGGAGATCATGGGGTTCAAGTATGACTGGAACGTCGAAGTGATCCTGCAGTTTTACTCCACTATCTACTTCACCACCTCAGGTGACAGGAGGATCATATGGATGACACATGGCGAACAATACTCAGTCACTTTTGCAGAGTTTGCCAAGATTCTAGGGCTTGAGGAACATATGGATCATGAGATCATCATCTCTAACCTCAAGGTCGTGGACCGTGATGAGCTGGCATACATGTACCCCAGTCATGTCCCATATAGTGCCGGACAAGCTCGCAACATCAAGCCCTTCTACAGCATCATGAACAGGATCCTCACAAGGACAATAGCACCAAAGGATGGTGATGCTGGGGTGATTCAAGGAAACTTGAGGCACTTGCTACTTCTTGTTGATGGGGAGGAGAAATTCAACCTCGTCGATTACATCTTCGACGATATCTTCAACATCTCGCATACCCCCAATCGTGCTTGCGGGTATGCCCCCTACATTATGTGCTTCATAGAGAAGGTGTCGGGCTTGTCCTTTGTCAAGGACGTGTCGCATCGCCCGCTTAGTCCTCAACAACCCCCGAATGTGTCGGCTCCTCCACGCCGGAAGAACGCATACCCTCCATCTCGCCCCGTTGCGCCTCCTTCCCCGCCTCCGCCTCAGTCGATGAGCGCTTTCTTCAAGTGCTTCAAGACGATCTTCACTTCCTGTCGGAAGTAAGAGATCTGGGCTCAGAGGGCACACAAGCGCCAAGAAAAGTATCTTAAGACGGTGTGCGACAAGTTGGAGGTCCCTATGTCTTCTTCGGAGGTGAGCGACGGGGAGATCACTCCTTTCCCCAACTTCACCGCCGACGAGCTCGCCCAGCTCCAAGAGGACGGAAGCTCTTCCTGGACAGCTCCTTCGGCTCGTGCCTCCGATGACGACGATGACGATGAGGATCATGAGGACCCAGAGGCCACAGAGAGCAACTCCCACAACAACGACAATGACGAGGAAGACGACGACTAAACTTTCGAGATCGTGTTTCCCTTCTTCTTTTCCCTTTTTGGTGTCTTGATGCCAAAGGGGGAGAGAGTTTGGGAGTCAGTCGGGAGAGATAGTCAAATAGGGGGAGAGTTGAATGTAGTTCTTATTTTGGATCCGTGGACATGTTGCACTCCTTATTGTAATATCTATGTTATGTCGAATGTTTAAATTTGTGCAAGACTATGTTTTGAATGTTTTGAATGTTCAATATCAATATGATGCTTTGAATGTCTATCTTTTGATCATATTAATGCTTATTATGTCTTGTCACATATTGTTGAGCACAACACGTAGGCACCCCACCATAACGTGTGCATGTATGAAGGACTTCCTCAATCTCTCTTTTATGATGCATTCATTGAGGGGGAGTCACTCATACACCCGCACGTTATGAAAACCACAAATTTATACTCTCTTATATGAAGACTTAATGTGTTGTCATCAATCACCAAAAAGGGGGAGATTGAAAGTGCATCTAGGATCCCTGTGGGTTTTGGATGATTGATGACGACAATTAAGTAGCTAATGAGCTCAGTGATCTTAAGCACAGGTGTGGACTAAGTGGAAGCACAATCCCTCAAAAGGAAAAAGATGGAAACGGCGATGTCAACTCGAAAAGGAGAAACTAGGGTTTCTAGTGTGTCGAGTTTAGACTAGCCAAATTTGTGTAAGGATGTGTGTGTAAAGTGCATTGAGATCAAGTTGGGAGCTCAAAGCGGTTTAGAGGTCAAACCTATTGAGAGAAAAGAGTTGGAAGTAGTCTGGCAGTAGGGCCGGACTAGTCTGTGCAGGTGGTCGGACTAGTCCGCCCCTGGCCGAACAAGTCTGTTTTCGGCCAGACCAGAAGGGTCTGACTGAGATCGTACTAGTCCGTATTGGGACGAACTAGTGCGGGTAGTCGTGAAGTGGTCTTTGGGGACTAAGTCCCAAAACAACGGGCTTGTCCGTTTTAGTCCGGACCAAGAGGTCCTGACTGAGATCGGACTAGTCCGCCCTGACGGCCGGACTAGTCCGGGTTTGAGAGGAGACAGTGTTTCATAGACTAAGTCTGGGAAGGCCGGACTAGTCCGTGGTCTTCAGACTAGTCCGTTTTCACACAAAACAAAAGGTTCTGTGTGAGATCGGACTAGTCCGGTAAGGGCTGAACTAGTCCGTTGTTGAAGTGACCGTTTGAATTTGAAGTTTGGCGAGTAGTGTGACGATTGTCGCGCAGTGCGACAGTTGTCAGGGACGTCAGTGGTCCCCTAGGCCGGACTAGTCCGGGCTGTAGGCCGGACTAGTCCGCCCATCTGCTGAAGTCAGCAGTATGGGCTTGGGACCTCTATAAATAGAGGACCCCTGGGTTCATTTGAACCAACTCTTGAGCAAGTTGAAACCCTAGCGCTGCCACAGCAACCTTGAGCCTCCAAAAGCCTCCTTCTTGCCTACATTCCCTCTAAAACTAATTCTTGTGTGGATTAGGGTTTAGTGAGGTGAAGAAGAGGAAGAACACCGCTCTTTGGCTCTCGGTTTGATCTCTTGCACTTTGTGAATCTTTGTGATTTGTGGCTTGAGTCAATCTTTGTGATTTGCAATTGTATTTGTGGTGGGAGCCTCAGATTGTGAGAAGCCCCAACGAATCTTGTATTCATTCTTTGTGATAGTGGAGAACCAAGTTAGGCCCGTGCGGTAAACTTGGTGAGGGAAGGGTTGTTGAACCCGGTCCTTTGTGGACTCCTCAATGGGAACGTAGATTCCTTGTGTGGGATCGAACCTCGGGATAAATCCTCGTGTCACTTGTGTTCTTAGCTTTCATTCATCACATATTGCTTCTAGGGTTAGCATTACCAGTTTTGCTCATCACCTTTGTTTCATTGTGATCTTTAGCTTCATACTTGCCATATAACTTATTAAGACTCACTAAGTTATTCTAACAAACTTTGCATCATAAGAATTGGACTAAAACCTGTTAGAAACCCTTTTTAGGCTTTTCCCTGTAGGTGGACCGGACTAGTCCGCCCCTGGACCGGACTAGTCTGCCCCCTGTGTATTAATCTTGTTTTATTTAAGTCATTTCAGGTCGATTATCCTATTCACCCCCCTCTAGGCAACTTTCAGTTAGGTCCGAGGCTACTGGACACGTGGCGGCACCAGAGTTTCCCTGTGAAAGGATGTAGGTCCGACCCCGCTGGACACGTGGTAGCACTGGAGCTACCAAAACGAGGGAGGCGAGCCCAGTGCTGAGGGATGTGTGTTGCCTTCAGAAGTCTTCAACTCAGACATAGAAACTCCTTGGTTTTGAATGCGGTATCAGGGGGTACATGGTATCCAGAGTACCGATAGTGGCCCATGGGCCCACCTCTGGGAGAGACCCTCAGAGTGGTTGAGGCGACGACAAAGAGTTATGTCATCACCACGTGGCCCTTCTTGACACGGCGTGTGGGATCCTGGCATGCGGATCTCACGCAATTGAAGGTCGCCGATTTCCAATACGAAATCCGTATTGATTCCCATAAAATTTAAGCATGAGTGGAAGAAAATATTTGATGAGATCAAGTTCATAAGCATAGCTATAATTGGTCTCCATTAGGGTTGATAACCAACTTACAACTGAACCTCATATGAAGGAAAATGTGGGATTTTACACTGACACTAGGCCTATGTCCAAACCGAAGCTCATATGGTGTTTTTCCTAGCATAGCATGCAAGAAAACACGATTTGAAACATAACAGGCGATTACAATTGCATTAGCCCAAAATTTCCTAGGAGTTTGATATTCATCAAGCATAGTCCTAGCCATCTCAACTAAGATTCTATTCTTTCTTTCTACAACACTGTTTTGTTGAGGTACATAAGGTGAAGAAAATTGATGATTTATTCTATTTTCATCACAAAAGTGATCAAACGATTGATTTTTAAATTTGGTTCCGTTATCACTTCTAATTGCTTTTAAAGATCCTGAGTGACCAATTGATAATCTAAGAAATAAAGTTCTAAAGTGACTAAAAACTTCATTCTTAGATGCCATAAAATAAACCCAAGAGTATCTAGAATAGTCATCAATAATCACAAGAACATACTATTTACCTCCAAATGATTGAACACGTGAAGGTCCTACGGTGTCAAGATGCAAAAGTTGACCCGGTTTAGTTGTCATGGTTATTTTGGGAGGATCATGTGAACCTGCAACCATCTTAGCATGTCTACAAGAAGAGCACGCAATTTATTTGTCCCCTTTAAGCTTAGGCAACCCACGTATGCGATCAAGAGCACTAACATGCGTGAGATGACCAAGTCTGCCAAAAATAGACACCTATGCTTAGACGAAGACATATCAAAACCATCTTTAAAAACTCTTCCAAACCGAGACATGTTAAAAATAAGCTCACTATTTGAATCTACAATTTTGCAGTAATTTTTATTGAAAATAATTTCAAAATTTTCATCTAGCAATTGTGAAACAGAAAGCAAGTTGTATTTCAAATTTTTAACAAGTCTCACATCTTTCAAAGTGTAGTGATTATTTACTCTAGTTGAACCTTTAGCAATTATAGAAGTTGAAGAATTATCGGCAAAAATAACATTCTCTACACGTGATACAAAATAAAGGGAGGAGAACCAATCTTTGTTACCAGTCATGTGGCGTGAGCAACTTGAATCCACAATCCAAATGTTCTCCTTTCTCAAGAGTGTAACCTACATAGAAGCACAATACGTCGATGACTCAATTTTGGGGTTAGTCACCAGACATTTAAGAATCCAGTATTGAGTCACACGACGTGCAGCAGGAATAACACGCGAAAGTTGAGATAAAACAACAGATTTATGAGCCAAAGTTTGAGGATTTTTGTACCCAACTACTGACCTACGGGATGTTACATGTGTAGCACAAAAAACAGTGGGTTCGGGAGCAAACTTTGCATGTTTTCGACTCATTATAGCAGGTTGCATGATCCTATCATTCGGTTTAGCATGTGCAACAAATTTTGCATGAAACTTATGAGATCTAGCTTGCATTCTTTCCCTTTTATGTTGTCTAGCTAGTATATAACAAAAATCTATGACATGACCATCTTTATCACAGTAGATACAATGAAATTTAACTTTGTGTTTATGTCTAGATGAGCAAGCAACATGTTTATTAGCAACAGAATGAGACAACAATCCTGCAAATTTGAAAACCACTTCTTTTTGTTTATGAACTATTTAAATCAATCACTTCCTAATGACTTTACAATTTTAGGTGGATGTGCCTTAGAATTAGCATGAGAATCAAAATCTAAACCAGTTTTATCATTGCAAGATTTAGATGAATTCAACAGCAAGTTTAGATTTTTGTTCCCAATACAAAATTTCTCTAGTGTCCTATTCATGTCATCAAGTTTCTTAGTCAATTCTAGGCAATTTACACATGAAGTTTTTCCTTTTAGTTTGCAATTGGAACAATATTTAACTCCATGAGCACGTAAAACATTGTTCAAAACAGAAATTTCATCCATAACATCATGTAGTTTCTTATCAAGATCATCACAAGTAGAACAATGCAAATCAATTGTAGAACAGCTAGCATATTTCAAGTTTTATCATTAAGTGCAGCAAGCTATCTGTTTTTTTTCAATTTCAAGTTCAAGTTTATCAAGAGTGGAGGTGTGCACACTTCTTAATGAGGACAATTGTTCATATGTTAAATCATATAAAAAACAAGAATCATCACTAGGAATCAAGAATTTCAAACGATTAATTTCAGATTCGAGTGACTCAATTTTAACAGCATTGTCCATAAGCTTTTTGTCTTTTTTCTTAACTATAACAGTAGCACGAGAAATAGCATCACACATTTCTTTGCAAATAGGACATATCTCTTCATTGTCGCTGTTGTGTTCTGCCTCCTCCACTTGATCTTGACTTGCCCGCCATGAAACACAAGTTTACCAAATTATCTTCATCTTTGTCACTTCCGATGTCCACATAGCTCGAGCCAAGTTCTTGAAGTGTGGAGATAAATCTATTCACCAATTGGCGTCCTGTAAAACTCTTCTTTTTCTTGTTGTTGTTTACGGAGAAGTGTTTTGTCCTTATTTTCTTTTCATCACAGGAAGTAGTACCTGAAAGGTTAGGACAATCCGAACGAAAATGTCCTGTCTTACCACATTCAAAACATCATTGAGGTCCAACACTTCATCTCCTTCTATTTCTCATATTTTGCAATGCTTTTGAGAATCGAGTAGAGATGAGTGCAAGTTCTTCCTCTGGAAACTCTTCAATTTGTTCAAGGGTTAGAGAGGACAACAAAGCAAGTGTTCCACAAGATGAAGATTGGCAGGCATGTCACGTTGAGAAACAAATGCAAGAGACTTTTTGGGGTTCTTACATGAGATTATGTCAATTTCATTAGTTTTCAATTTAGAATATAGAACATCTAAAGTAAGTGTACTCATGACAGTAGATTCACGAATAGATGTGACTTTTATCTCCCAAATTAACATGTCTAATGCACTTAGTAATTTCCTAGCATTCTCACCATCTAAAAAATTAACATTGTCGCTACGCAAGTTGCTGAGAATTTTATTAAAGTGAGCAAAGAGATCATCGATGGACTCACCTAGTTGCATCTCAAAGCACATGTACTCCTTTTTGAACATGTCTTGACTTACCTCATTGATTGTGTTGGATCCTTCGTGGTAGTCGCAGAGTGCTTTCAACATATCATATGCAGATCGGAGGTGAGCAACACGGTCGAAGTCGCTTTGAGTTAATTCTTCAATGATCAAGTTGTGAGCCTTGTTATTATTGTCAATATCTCTCATGTTTGTAGCCGTGACTTGATCGTTTGACGACACGTCGTAAGGCTTGTACACATTTTCCCATATTGTGAAGCCTTGTGCCTGGATGAAAGCTTCTATAGGTGCCTTCCAAACCTAAAAATCAATACCACTAAAGACACAAGATTTTGCGGAGTATTTCTCTATGATGATTAGTCAAAACAAGTGCAAATCATAAAGATTAGAGCACCGTGGCTCTTATACCAATTGTAGGATCTAAGAGCACGTGTAAAGCTACCATAGGAGGTGTTAATGATAGATTAAAACTTTTTAGCGGAAGCAACGAAAAACCCCTTGGCAGAAAATCAATCTATCAAAAAAAATCATATGTGCGACTAATCTAAATGTGTTCAACTGTGACAAAAGTGGTAGATATTATAGAGGATCAAGTCACGAAGACGCGACAACAAAAATCACTGAAATCCGTCGAGAAAAACTCAAGTTACGATCGAAAGATTGAATGAAGGTCATTCTGTTCTACACGAGAAAAAACAGATATGCAACAATGCAATGAAACTCGTGTAGATCCAAAACCACAAATACAATGAACGTGAAATTTCCACATATGATAGATAATCAAGTTGTAAAGACAACTCAAAAAGGATCACGTTGATTGAATTTGTAAAACTCGAGTTATGATAAAACCATCAAAGCAAGGTAGTGTTGCGCAGAAACTCGAAGAGAAAGACTTGACGCAAACAAATTAGACGAACAAGGCAAAAAATATCCTTTAGAAATCGAATTTTATTGATCAAAACTCAAAGGGAACAGCCCCAAAGTCATGCCCACGATCTCTGGCCTCCCTTGCTTATATAACCAGCCCTTAGGCCAACCCAATCCTAACTAGGACTCAAATCCTACTCAAATTCAACCAAAACTTTCCATAACTGCTCAAGACTCTTCCATACGCAGATAGAAGCAATATTAAGACTTACAAACACCTTAGGAACGTATCTCATATTCCTAAAACAACCCAACTTCGTGTCTCACACGAAATCCTATCATAACCAACTCAAATCTTTCCATATTTGAGTCAAACCTGACTCAGCCGCAGCCTAAGTCTATAACCTAGTCGATTGTACCTTTTCGACCAATTTTTTACGTCCACATCTCTTCATCACGCCTCAGAACCATGTAGTCACATCCATGCACTCCTTGCACACATGCAAACACCTTCCAACGACGTCTATGATACCTTCATATGCATTGTTCTTGATTCAAACATGCGGCGTGACCACCCGATCAACTCAACCACAATTCCTCCCGAACTTTATTGTTGAACCTCATCTTCTCCCTAAGACTAGTTCAATTGATTCCGTCACCGGCCATGTCTTGAACTCAAGCAGCACCTGTACATGAATAAACAACCGATACTTCCGAGCACAAGTCCTCGACTTGACTCACGTTAGTTCCAAAACCACAACACCTTACGTGAGCACCTCACATAAGCATATTGCAAACCATAGCAAAATAATATCAGCCATAATCACCAAAACACACCAAAAACCTAGTAAAAGAATACTAAGTAAACTATCCATAATCCAAAAAGCAAATTCAAAATATTTTAAGTTAAAAGCAGAACCACTGCGATCAAGCTTCGAACCTTGCCAAAACTAATCGGACCTTGAACTGGAGCTTACCAAAGCTAGCATGACTTAGTGCCAGAACTTACCAAGACCAGTAGGACCTAATGTCAGAGCTTACCAAAACTAGTCGTACCTAGCTAGCACCAGAGCTAACCAAAGCTAGACGAACCTTGCGCCGGACCTAGCAAAAGTATGTCGGACCTAGCCACAACAAGTCAGACTTATCCAAAATAAGTCAGACCTAGACAAAGAAGTCGGACCTAGCTAAAATAAGTCGAACCTTGCAGGAGCTACCCGAAACAAGTCGAGCCTATCGTCGGACCTTGCAGGAGCTCAAACCTAGAGTTGAACCTTGTTAAAAGGGTGTTATGGTAATATTTAAAACTTTTATCGTCATAGCAAATGTATTCAACACACATAGGTCTCATAGAGGAAGACTCATGAACCAGGACCTTGTTGTCCCGGTTAGAGCCACGGGGAAGTAGTTGGCCATCACGGTCTTATTATCTCCAACTGCGAGGATGGCGATAAAGTATATTTGAAGAAATTTGACGGGGTTGACCATCATGTCTTACTTCTCTTGCAGATGAGGCTGGAACTTTGGTGGTCATTCAACCATGCGAAGATGCATGGCCAAGACTGAACAACCGCCCCTATCCCCAGAGGAGAAGGGTTTTCTCGAGCCTCTCACCTCTCGCGAGCGCGCTTGATATGGACGCGACCGTCCTGCCTCATGTATCGACGATCGAGCTCCGACTGGAGGTCCTACTTCGGAAGCCTCGATGCCGTATGAGTGCGGCGTGCCCCGGAGGGTAAGGATGTCACTTGCTGAGAGAGCGCATGTCTCCTGTGCTACGTCACCTGGGGACCAAATCTATCAGACAAGGTCCTATCCCGAGTAGGTGCCTGCCCAGCACGGGGAAGACCTTGGACACTGAGGGCATTAGCTGCAACTGCAACTAAATGATCAACATTAGCGCGCCATTGATCCATGGCGGCCGAAGGAGCTTCGGGTGCTGGAGGACGCTGAAGCAGAGTTCGCGTCGCGTTCAGCGCATTCTCAGGTTTATTCGTCGATGCAGTGATCGGCGCAAATACATCATCTTGTTGAGATGGTGGAGGTGGTGGTGGAATGAAACCAGACGGAACAACAGCGTTGGCTGGCTGCTGCATGTTGGAGGGATTTCCTCCAGCAGACTGCTCAGCCAAACCGTTGGACGAAGCTGCGACAAAGTTCACCATCTTGAGATCTTAGCGCTCTCCCTTCCTCGCGCGTCAAATGTCGAAGTGTAGAAATGACATTTCCCTCAGTACTACTAAAGCGTAGTCCACGAAGGTTCGTATTTGGATGGGGCGCGCGTAAGATCACGAACAAGATGATGACACATGAATTTTTAAGTGGTTCGGGTCGTCTGATCGTAATACCCTACTCCACGGGGTGGTTGTTGATTGTATGAGTGTGTAACGAGTGTCTGAGGTTGCTTGTATGCTTATGAGCTTAGATTCCTTCTATCGTGCGGCGCAAACCTTTTATATGCTAAGTACTGACCGTTATAGAGCTTGATTGGCCCGACAGGTGGTCCCAACTTTATTAATCATTATATGCATGTTCTACTAGTATTATGAGTGATTAACAATATGATAACGCGCCTTAATGCTGGTGTTACTTGTATTGACTATACTCTGATCGTGTGTCATTAATACTGAATTAATGACACATTAGTCAGGTTTTGTAACGACTGTTTAATAGCCTCTTGAAAGACTGCGCTGTTGGAGATCCCGTGGTCTTCCTGCTGGTAACTTAGGTCTGGAGGTTTTACACATGGCGGAACCGGAGCTTCCCTCTAATGGGGGTTAGGTCTGGGGCTGCTAGACACGTGGCGGCACCAGAGCTTACCTGTGAAAGGATGTAGGTCCGGCTCCGCTAGACACGTGGTAGCGTCGGAGCTACTAATATGAGGGAGGCGGACCCAACGCTGAGGGATGTGTGTTGTCTTCGAAAGTCTTCAATTTAGACATAGGAACTCCTTGGTTTTGAATGCGTATCAGCGTACCTGGTATCTAGGCTATCGACAAGATCTCATGTGCAAAATTCAGAAAAGCTCGGCCGAGAGAGAAAGAAAGAAAAATTCCTTATATCGGTGATGCACAACGAGTCTGTGCATCGTGTTGCCAACTTTTAGCAATCCGTAATTTATGCCTTTAATATTGGGTGAAAGATAAAAAGCGTCCTGAAATTACGTACTGATTCCGCAATTTTCATAAACGAGTCATGTGCATCGGCTTACCAACTTTTAGCACTTAATATATCTTTAATACCGAGTTAAAACTAAAACGCTTTCTAAAATTACGCACTGATCTGCAGTTTTTGTGACCGTTGGATTGGTAAGAAAGCACACGTGACACAAATGGATGGTATGATGCTCTGAACTCATTACACAAAAAAAATCACAAATAAAGGGCGTAAAGCCACCCCAACCCCAAACTAAACCAAACCCTCCCTCTCGTCTTCTCTCATCTCCTCGCTGCGGCAATCTCAAGCTCAGGATTTCGCTGCCGCCTCCCAAGGTATGCATCTTTGCCCCCCGGAAGCCTCTATTAAGCTCCAATCTTCCCCCAATTTTTTTTTCTGATTTTATGGGCAATTTTTCTAGGCAAGATTGGGGCGATCTTGCTCCCCCGAGGAGTACGAATTCGTTTGGGTTTTAGCGTATCTTCGAGGGAACTTAGCCAGGCGGCGCCTTCCCGATGGCGGCGACGAAGGCGGATGCCCACACGGAGCCGGGGGACGCAGCCGCCGGCGGTGGCGGTTCCTTTAGCGAGCAGAGGCTGGTCGAGAAGCTTAACAAGCTCAACAACAGATCGGCGAGCATCGAGAGTATCCTTTCCCGTGGTTTCCTCCTTCCACGCTACCAAGTTAAATTTCCTAATCGTTTTGAAATTATCCAGTGCAGTATAATATGAGTAAATCCCTAGATCGCGTATTGCAATGTACGTGAGTTAAGCTAAGCTCTGGGATCCCTTTTGGCCCCGAACTATGCTTATGGTTGAGCTGCTCTAGTGCCCTTTAGTGGTTTATATACCCATCTTATTCTGCTTATGTAATGCCTCTTGGTCTTAGTTTTGATTCACATGTGTAAAACATATTGAGTTTTTATTTATACAAACTAATTCGTAGATCTTTAGATTTCTACTAAATGTTTCGGGGTGTAATTATTCAAGAACAATTACTATGCGTTTCTTTGGTTGCAACTCAGGGAATCCTGCCTGGGGCAGGCAGCACCCCCAGGCATCGGAGTTGGACTTCGACGGCCTGGAGCTGGATGCAGCTGCTTGGCCCAGGTAGCGTTCCCTAGGTACAGAGTAAACGAGTGCTAGAGGTCTCCCGGTAACAATTATGCTGGAAACTGTGGACCATATCCTGTTGGCCGGTAGGTTTGCCGATGTGGCAAAGATGAAACTCTAATAACTGGGTGACACAAGGTCATATGCATCATTTTCCTTCGTCTATAGACTAAAACTTTTGTAATATGTCTGGCCATGATATGCAGTTTGATGTGATTTTCTTGAGTAGTGAAGCCACGATAAATTGTTAGTGGACAACCGTAATAGTTATAAGCATATATTTCCTCGTTTTTTTTTATCACTTAGTGTGATATTAAATTTAATCAGAACGTCCATTTCTCCACTTGTTTCCCAAGCTTGCATCTAGATTGCCCTAGTTATATTATTTTTTGTATTTCTTAATTCTAAAGTAGCACTTTCACAATGGTGCATTTTCCACCGGAAGAGAGCTAGAAGGGTTGTAGACACATGGGAGAAACAATTTATCAGTGCAACCGACGAAAAGAAAGTATGTTACCTTTATCTATCAAATGACATCTTGCAAAACAGCAAACGCAAGGGAGGAGAATATGTGAATGAGTTCTGGAGGGTTCTTCCTAGATCATTGAAACATGTCTATGAAAATGGGGAAGAGGGAAAGAAAGTGGTGGCAAGATTAGTAAGTCGCTTATCTTTCACTTGCACATGCTTGTGCTTATTGCTTTGCAGTCCAGCAGCTATGTCTGTTCTGGAATGGTGCTAATGCTTCGTGCCTTGTCCTGTAACGCTGATGAATCTAACTGTGTCAGTATCATAATGGTCAACAATACCCTTGGTTTATTGCACACTGTAGTTTATTTGTTTTAGTAAACTGAGTTGCAATTAGTTGCTGCTTTATGTTATTCGACTATTTGATTTTTCCTGCGGTATTACTTAGCTGGATTCCCAGTATTTATCTGCATCTCTGATGCCTTTTTAAAAGTATGGTCATTTGTGGTGCATTTTGTGATTTTCAAACATACATGTTTGCATGAAGCGCCACGTGTTTCCTGTAAGTCATATATGTTCAGTAGTTTAGTGTAGTGTCATGGGATTTCTGTCAGTGTCCACTCCAGTGTCGACTTTCAGTTAGCAGTTCGGTTAAACGCAAAGTCCTAGTCTAAAACATATCCAAGTCTTTATGAAAGTAGAATTTATGGCATTGTGCTGGTCGTGTGCTGAAGAATATGGCAACCAAAGCTTCTCTGTGCCTCTTAAGCGCCATGATCTAATGATCTAGTTATGACTTAGATATATACATAAAGAGGAGAAAACTGTTGAAAAGCTGCAGCTTCCCCCAGAACAAAATCTTTTGTGTTCTGATTTTGTTCAATGAGTTAACAGTGAGAGGTCTTGTGTGATTTCCAACACTACAAGCCATACGACAGTGGATGAGAGTGAATATAGTATTAGTTTCTAGCCCTCTGTATACAATAGTTATGGGTTTGATAAATGCATATTTTCTGCAGACTCTTGTTTGGACTTTGGTATTCAGTTGCACACACATTTTCCCACTGTCCTTTCTTAATTATTCTAGTATTTTTATGGGGGTGCCTCAGACTTTTGCTTGGATTTTCTGTTTATGCTGTATAAAATGTTTTATTAAGGAACCAAATTTCATTGATATTCCCAATTATGAAATATAAATGACCCTGGCCTGTATCAATTTACTTTATTTTTGTTGTTATAACTGCAACTCTAGAATTGAAATTATTTTGTCTTGAACAAAGTCCAGTACTGGAATTTATTGTTTCAATCCCTTTCTTTTGAACTGCAGATAGGGATTTGGGATGAACGGAAGGTTTTTGGAACACGTATAAAAAATCTGAAAGATGATATTCTTGATGACAGCCTTCCTACTTTGAATAGCACTGGGAGAAATTCAAATACTAGTTTTAATCCCTCTTCAAATTCCAAATCAGCAAGGGAGGAATCCAGTACAATAATAAAAGTAAGTTTCCATAATACTGTGACACTATTTTTGTGTTTTTGGGATTGATTTAGCATATTGAAATGAATTCTGAATTGCTTTTATATCTGTCATCTTCTATTGCAGAAACTGACTGTTGGTGGGATGCCTGAAAAAATTGTAACTGCATACCAGAGTGTGTTTGATAAACATTTTGATGAAGACACAGCACTAAATAAATGCAAGAGTACTGTTGGTTGTTTGGAGAAGATCAATAAAGATGTTGGTGATACTTGTAACAATGGTAAGATTTTTCTTGCCTTCACTAGTTCTTTAATGTCACAGATAACTTCCTTTCAAAGAAGTTGCCCCATCCACCACTACCACCATCATTCTTATGCATTCTGCTATTGTGGCTCGTATGTTTTCTTAAGGTATTCAGCAAGGATCATCACTGATTTCTGATCTTCAAGAACAAGAGACAGCCCTAAAGCAGTGCATTGATCAACTTGAAAGTGTAAATACAGCAAGGGTAACTTTGATTAATCAACTAAGAGAAGCCCTCAGTGAACAGGTCTTAAAGAACACTTTTATCCTTCATTTTATCAAATATTCCATTTTGATTGCATGTCTCGTACTATCTCTGACATTGCTTTTCTTAATTGTAACAGGAATCAAAGGCAGAACTGCTTCTTAGTCAGTTGCAAGTAAGAGTTATTTTTTAAATCCTCTTATATGTTATTATCCTTGTGAGTATGTTGTCGTTATTACTATATGCTATTATTTGCTGGAAATTCACATCATTGACCATTATATTTTATTATGCTTTTACTCTTAATGCCTAACTACACAGGCTTTTGTTAACCAAGCATTTTCTTGCATCTGTAAGTTTTTCTCCCTACGTCACTAGGATGCCTTTTCGCCTTGTGCCAGCTATTTTTCCATGTCTATTTTAGTGAATCCTGTTGTCCTAGGATGTTCCATTATATGTTAGACTTAAGTGGAGTTTTGCTTTCTAAATGTCCTCCAATTAGCGATATTATGTATGTGAACATTGTTATAATACAATTAGGAAAGAACAATGGACATGAACAAATGTATAGCGAAGATATCATATTCCTATTTCTTAAAGCTCAAACATGTTGAAAACACTTACTGCCCCACTTACGCTACTTCAATAGCATCTTGACTAGTTTGATTTGCCTTCTACAGAATCAGTGAAGCAGGCTGATGTCTTAACATCTTGACTAGTTTGATTTGCATTTCTCTGTTGGATGGACATGTGTTGATAGCCTGATAGCAAACTAGTACTATTGACGGAGCCAAGTATATGTGTTGTTACAGGTCAAGTTTGGTTTGGAATTTTAGTATAGAGACCTCTGCTGTATAACTTTATTGTTCATCCCTGTGAATCTGTTGCTGATTCTTTCTTCTTTTCCAATGCTGGTGTGTTTAGATTCCTTTAAATTTATCATGTGTGTCCGCTGTAGTATCTTCCTTGCCGCTGTTTGTCCTTTAGCAATTGTACGAGAGTTTACTAAAATGATATGTAGCTAATTGCCTATTCAATCTTGGAAACAGGTTGCTCGAGCAGAAGCTGAACGTGTTTTGCAACTAAGACAACGTCTTGGTGTTGTCCCTACTATCAATGGTGCAGGATCTAGGTCTAATCCGATTATGAATGCTCCTCCATCGGAGCAAACATCTGTAGTGATGCAAAGATCTGGAGTAAGGCCAATATCTCCCCAGTTACAAGCACCACATCCAGCCACCTCAGTTCCCGCTAGAGCCAGTGTAGTGGGTGATGAGCCCAAAAGAACAGCAGCAGCCATAGCAGATAAGCTTGCATCTTTGTCATCACCTGAGGAGCTTTTGTCCTCCGTTCTGGGTTCTCTTGCTGCTCAGCATGCTGCTTCCGTAAATCGTGCACCTCCTTTTGGAGAACTCTCTGTAGAAACAGGACCACCAGGCTTCCACCTCGAAAAGAGGCCTAGGATTGAACTCACACAGGCCAGTGGCATGAGTACTCCCTTTTCTGGTCAAGTGCAACAACAGATTGGAGGAGTACCAACTTCTGTTGGAGGCAACCAACCACTAACACCGGCAAACCAGGCACCAGGTTCATTTCCTCCGAATGCACCACCATTGCCATCTTTATTGCCACCACTCATGCAACAATTTGCCCCAAATACTGTGGGATCAATTGGAATGGGACCTTTTCCTGTGATGGCCGGCTCTATGGCGCCGCCACCTCCATTTTCCAACATTCTGCCAACAGGTTTCCCGATGCCCAGTGGGCCACCACCTCCGCCTCCGCTTCCACCGGCTCAGACCCAACCCCAGCAGCAGTCTCCGCAGGCACCACAACAATCATCTGGATTCTTTCAATCATCAGGTACTGGGTCCTTTCCAGCATTACAGGTGCAGCAATCTCCGTCTGTCCAACGACAGTAACTCAACAGCAATCATCAGGCTATAAATGCAGCACAAAGTTGTGCTAACTTTGTATATTAAACAATAATCCTTGGGTATTGAGAGTTTAGTCATGACTCGGAAAGATTTACAGAATAGGCATGTGGGTTTGTGATGTATAACTGTTGCTTTTGGTCTGACGTCGTTCAACCCTTTATGTTCATGTGTAGTAGTTAGACCCTTGTTCTTTGCGTTGCTTCTTAATTGGACCTGAGGGAGAAAGATAGTGTGACGTTGCTGCTCAAGAGTTTCCCAAAGCTAGGACAGTTTTGGGCTGAAACAGCTTTAGAACTTTACTGGTCATAGTCTCATAGATATGATGTGAACTGCAAATATTTGTCCTGTTGTTTAAATTTATGTAATAATTTTCATCATAGCCTCTGCTGGTTCAAAATCGCTGTCTTTGTGGTCTGTTACTAAGGTTACCATCACTGTGATTTACGTATGCTCGAGTTACACGCGTTGCTTCAGTTAATTTCCCCAGTTATTTCGTAGGATATGTCAACAAAATGAACCTCGCTATGGCACACCTGGGATCTGGCACATTGCAGTAAAATTTCACATGCACTGCGGTAACATCTACAACATCAGGTTAGTAACATCTACAGTACTACTTACAAGAAGAACGAATGACAGCTATCTAACGAAGAAATTGCTAGCTGGGGCTACAAGCCAAGGGGAGAATGAACATGAAGGTTCTATTTCTAGTCTTACGAGTCATGCCACTGCTACACGGGAATGGCTGGAAGATGAGGGGAGCTAATTCTGTCTGGGGTTGGATTTACTATGGGGCGCAGGCCTCATACTGGCGTTGAACTCCATGTTCGGCTTCGCGTTGGCGGGCGGACCTGTAATCATCGCCTGCAGATGTTGATGGACGCCGTCGTCCTTGACATGGAAGGCGGTGGTGGTGGCCATGCCCGCCGCCGCCGGTCGCAGCCGTAGCAACCTCCTAGCCCCATGACGACGCGGCACCCAATCTTGTTCGGCGTTGTTGCCAGGAGAGAAGATTATTGTAGGCGACGCTTGTGCTCTCGCTGTTGTACACAGGAGGAGGAGGAGATGGAGCAAGAGCATGGCGCTCGTGACCGCGCTGCTTCTTCTTCTCCTCCTGCTGCTTCTGCTGGAGCGTAGAACCTTCATCTGCAGAGCCTTCGGATGTGGTGTCTGTTTGGACTTGGAGAGTGTTAGTAACTGGGACCTGTGTATGTGTATATGCTGTGCTGGGCAGTTAACGTGTGTGCTGGGTGGAAGCACGCTACTTCCACACTACCCCGGGGGAACATGCAGAGAACATGCTGGTCTTGGTTCTTCTCCATATCTTTAATGGTGTAGTAGTTGATGTGGAGCTCAAGGACGAGCTGTGTGAACATGTAACCCTGATATGAGATCTGCGTCAATTTCTCAATTTTGCAGGGGAGAAAAAAATACTTTTGCAGTAGATACGATCCATGTCGTGAATGCCGGCCATGTGGTGTTCATCTTTGACTAATACTGTAAGACTCCCTCCGTTTCTTTTTATTTGTCACCAATTAGTTAAAAAAACTATAGCCAGTAACAAATAAAATGAAACGGAGGGAATACTCCCTCCATCTCTAAATATTTGTCGATTTGTGAATACAAAACGACAAGTATTTAGAAACATAGAGAATATATTTTAGTATTTGTTTACGTCCGGCGGTATAAACTGGAGGCAGTTCGGTCGATTCAGCAGTTATGCTGCGCCTCGTCATCATCTGATGAGAACAGTTAGGATGGTTAAAGAGAATCTCATTTTGAACACTAATGCAATAGCCATTTTCGGATGCAGATCGGTATGCACTGCACCGTGAGCGATGTAGGGCCAGTGGGTCACAACCATACGTATAATGAATCAGATAGAGTGCTCCTTCCTTTGTAACAGCACAGCAGCAGCAGCTCTGCGCTTCTTTTTTTTCGAAAAGCTTTTCGGACAGTACAAATCTAATATTCGGATTCAGTTACGGATACATAGATCTACCTCTGTCTCAGCTCTGAAGATCGCTATTGCAAATGCAGACATTGCATGCAACCCATGATCGACCTAAGGGCTAAATTAAGAGTGAAGTATGGACACTTTACCCAACTAACTGCAAGTGGCAGTCCACATGGAAGAGAGGTTGGCCAAGGACCATCTGTCTCTCAACTTCCGCAGATTTGACCGGCCTCGAGCTCGCTCCTTCTAATCTTACATTGCTCTTCTGCAATGATTGGAACGTTCTTGGCCTTTTCTCCTCGTGGATGACAGGAGGTAGAGTAGATGCCATTGGGAATGTAGATCGACTACTGTACTGGTCTACGTTTGTAATGTGCGGCCGCATGCTGTGTTAGGAGCAGATCGATGACTGCGCATGCGACTTTCTCCGAAGTGGACTGCAGCATTCATGCTCTCTGTGCAAACTTCACACTTTCCATCCAACTGATCGAAGATTTGCACTTCACAATAGAATTCTGTGCAGAGAACACAGACACAGGGATCTAAGGATTAAATTCCTCATGCATTCACAACAGAGTATGCGGTATAGTTGCATGTGGCGATCGAGCAGGAGATGAAAGTCGCAGTTAACAGAGGACTGGATATGATCTCAACACTAGCTCGGGGATGTAGCTCAAATGGTAGAGCGCTCGCTTTGCATGCGAGAGGCACGGGGTTCGATCCCCCGCATCTCCACTAATTTCTTTTTTAATTTGGCGTCAGCTAATTTAATTAGCTGCCAAAGCTTCGTCCCTTCTTCTACTACCCGTGGGACACACACTCGTCATCACGTTACCCCGCCCGTTCGCTCGCCGGCAGCCGCCGCTTCCGTCCACCTCTTTCGTTTTCCTCCCACCTTGACCTTACCGCCGTTTCGTTTCCTCCGCCCTGTACGCGTCTGCCTCCCGATGGCGTTGGCAGCGTTCAGGTCCACCACGCGCCGCTCCCTCCATGCCGCCTCATCCTCTGACCCGCCGCCCTGCCCCCGCCGCTCCCGCTCGCGCAGCGTCAGCGCCGCACCCCGCGGCCGCGGTGTCGAGGAGGACTACGCAAACACGCGCACCAACCCGCTCTTCGACTCCACGGCCTCTCCGTCTTCCTCCGCCTCTCCGCCGCCGGCGTCTACCACTAGCTCCGGCGGCGGGGATGTAGGAGCCAGGCGGAACAGAGCAGGGCATGAGCTGCTCAAGGGTAGGCTACGAGGCGGCGGCGGCGGCAGAGCGCGGTCGGTGTCCGTCGCGCCGCAGGGGCGCCGCACCGGCTCCGCTTCGTCGGCGGACAGTGCTGCCGCTGTCGGTGAGAGGAGGACTTCTCGGGCGCGGTCGGTAACCGACGAAGCGCGCTCCTACACGGGCTCCGAGGTCAGTATTGTTAGTCTGTTATGATCCGGGTCCTACATGGGCAATAACTATGACCGTCGTACTCTCCCTGACGTAGTTCGTGCGGCTCCTTCTCGTACGCGCTATATAAATATGGGATCGTCAGGGTGTGAACTCACGAGTTGAGTCCACATTCATAGGTCCTAACAATTTATAACCTTAACCGATCATAAACTAGCGCGAAGAACTGCACCTGTCTTACAGAGATCGCACTCTGCATCGCGCCATCACAGCACTAATGACCTCCCTGCATCGACGATCACACTGCGTCAATCTCTCTCCATCAATCATCCGTTTGAGCCTAATGACATCAAACGGATCCACTAACGGTAACCCTTATCTCCCACTCCTTAATTTCCTAAGCATATTTTACATGTTCATATGATCTATCTGTGTATCCTTAATTGATTGTTTGCATAAGTAATTAGATCATAGATGTTTAATTATGCCTGTTAGATTAGATTAGACCTAAATTTACCTGATCAGATGTTCACAGTAATGATCCTAAGCACCCTAATACATAACAATGACATCAGAGCTGTGCTGTTGAAATCTAATCCGGTAATTAAGTCTTAATCATATAAATTAAGTTTCTAATCATGTTTTAGCTTATGCCTAGTCACAGTTAGTTAAGTTTAATTTCGATTAAGATTAATTTAACACATCAATTAGAAGGAGGGGAAGTTAGTTTCGATTTCGGTTAAGACTTAGAGCTCAGAACACAAGCCAAATCGAATCAAAATAAAAAAATTAGATTAAGGGGAAGAGGAACTTATCTGGATCAAGGTGGCCTTGGGCCACCGAATCCTCCTCAGTGCAGGGTTAGGGTTACCCTGACCCTAGCATCTTCTTCCTTCGTCGGCGGCGCTGTCGTCCTCAGACACAGCACTAGGGTTCGGGCCAAAGCCCCAATCCTAGCCGTGCTGCTTAGCCGCCGCCGTCACCTCAGAGCCTAGGGTTGGAAAACCCCAACCCTAGGTGCTCTTCTCCACCGGCGGCACATAGTGCGCGCCATGGTGGAGCTCTTGACGGCGCCGGAGTCCCTGCAATCAATCACTCAAAGATACTCAGTCCCTGCAATCAATCGCTTCGCTCCGTCGGGTGTGAGTAGAAATGAGCTAGGGTTTCGGAACCCTGCGGCGGCGAAGGCTTAAGTACCCCCGATCTAAGCGCCGAACCGTTCGATGGGCGATGGACGGCTCAGATGATGTGAGACATTAGACTTGCGGGCAACGTGAACCGTCAGATCGAGATCTAGCGGTCCGTGGTGCGCGCCGCTCCACCGCCTAAGCAAATGGGCCCCGAGCCCATGCGGGATGAGCGGATGGGCCACTGGGCTGCCCTTTTAATTTTGGGGGGATTTTCAGATTTTTGGACAGGCCAATTTTGGCCGTGGGCCAAAAGGTTAATGGGTCACACACACTATTTTCCAATTTTCAGTTAAGGATTTTTTGGAAGTGGGCTGGGCCATTTTTCTCAGTGGGCTGAATTTAAGATTTTGAGTCCAATTAGGCTTTTAAGTATTTTCTGATTTTTAGAATAAGTTTAAATTAGAAAAATAATTCCAGAAATTAGAGAAATGATTAGAAAATTAGTAAAATAGCTGGGAAAATCTCAGAAAATTTTGTGTCATGATTGTGTAATATTTGATTGCATTATTTGTGTCATTTTTGTAATTTTTAAGTTATTAAGTGAATTTTCTCAATTATTTAAATCCAATTAATTGCATTAAGTTATTGCAATTAATTTCAGTAATTTAAGAAATTAAGTTTATTTTGCTTCCGCTGTTATTTAGCAGTAAATTTAAATAAATAACCAACGTGAAAGTTTAAATTTGCTGGAATTTTAAGTGTATATGTTTTGCATGGAAATTAAATAAGTAACCAAAGTGAAAATTTAATTTTTGCCATGTTTTAAGTTTATTTTCAGTATATTTGCATTATATTGGAAATTTCTTCATGAGTTTTAAGTATGTCTACATGGAAATTAGAGTAAACAACGTGAAATATTTCCATGTTAATTAAGTTATTAAGTGGAAACTAGAGTAACCAACGTGAAATATTTTCATGATTATTTAAGTGAAAGGTTTTGTTGAGTAACCAACGTGAAAGACATTTCATGCCATTTCTTGTTGTTTAATTGCAATTTTAAGTATATGCTTCATCATATGTTGTTTTAAGTCTTTTTCTAACCCCTATATTTTGTTTTATTAAGGTGCCTCAAACGTGGTAAGTCTCATTGTCTCCATAGAGACCCTTGCTGGTCATAACTATGAGACATAGAATGAGAGACTCAGAATGAACTTAGCAATTGCAAACCTTGACCTTTGCCTAAGAAAGGATCGACCTGTTGATCCTGAAGCTCCATTGCTCAGTCTGAGGAGACCAATGAGGAGTTTGGAGTAAGAAAAGGGTAGTATCTTATGCTTAAGGAAAGATACCTTAAGGATCTTTAGGCATGGGAGGAATCCAACAGAAAATGCCTCATGGTCATTAAGGTCACCATTTCTGAGACCATAAGAGGAGTTATTCCTGACTGTGAGCTGGCAATTGAGTATCTTGCCAAGGTCAAAAGTCAGTACACATGCTCCACTAAGACATTAGCAAGCACTCTCCTCAAAAGGCTTGTTAATGAGAGGTACACTGGTGGGGGTGTGAGAGATCACATACTTAAGATGAGTAATTTAAATACAAACCTCAAGACTCTTAACTTAGCCATGCCAGATGAGATGCTTGTGCATTTCATCTTCATGTCTTTGCCCAAAGAGTTTGAGACATTTGTGATAAATTATAACTCTAAGGAAGATAGTTGGACTTTAGAGAAAGTCATGGCTATGTGAGCGCATAAAAGGTAAGGGTGGAGACTCCATTAACTTCACCAAAGGTAAGGGTAAGGGAAAAGTGAAGACTTAATTCACCTCTCCCAAGCCACCATCTTTTAAGGTACATGGCTCCTCTTCTAAGGGCAAAGGAACAGCTCCTCATCCTTCTGGTTCTAAGTTGAAATCAGATCAGTGCAAATTTTACAAAGATTTTGGACATCGCTAGAAGGACTGCATTGGTTTTATTAAGTGGTGTGCTAAGAATGGTAAGGATATTATCACTTTTGTAAATGAATCCCTGTACTTAGCTTATTCTCGATCTACTTGGTGGATTGACTCAGGTGCAACTGTGCACGTTTGTAATTCTATACAGGGGTTAAGTACGATGAGGACTATAAGAAGGGGGAAAGGACCATCAAAGTTGCTGATGGTCATGAAGGTGAAGTTGAGCCACTGGAACTTATCCTCTTAGAATTAGTAGTGGTTTCATACTTAGACTTCATGATGTTCTTTATGTTCCTAGTTTAGAGAGAAATTTGATATCAGTGTCATGTTTGGATAATGGTAGATTTGTTTGCCATTTTGGCGAAGACAAATGCTCTATTAGTTTGAATAATAAGATTGTGGGTATTGCCTTCAAACAATACATGCTTTACCTATTGTCCACTCATGATAATGTGAATGCCTTAAGTAATGATCAAATTCCCGCTAAGAATGACATGAGAACAAACAAGCGCAAAAGAATAGATTTGGAAACATCGTCAAAATTATTGCATTGTCGTTTATGCCATATTTTGAGGGGGAGGATCGAACGCTTAGTATCTCAATCAATCTTACCCCACTTAGACATTTCAGATTCAGAAGAATGCATTGATTGCATTTAAGGTAATTTTGTTAAGACTATTAAGAAGAACGTCATACTCAGCACGAGAATTTTAGAAATTATTCACACGGACATTTGTGGTCCTTTTCCCGTAGTCTCCGTAGATGGGTATGACTCGTTCATAACGTTCACGGACGACTACACTCGTTATGGTTACATTTATCCAATCAAGGAGCGATCCGAAGCATTGGATAAGTTTAAGATATTTAAGGCTGAAGTAG
This sequence comes from Tuctoria greenei, assembly GCA_036927565.1. Lineage (NCBI taxonomy): Eukaryota > Viridiplantae > Streptophyta > Magnoliopsida > Poales > Poaceae > Tuctoria > Tuctoria greenei. The sequence goes on from JAYESD010000132.1 coordinate 65,506, forward strand.
AAAATCAGCACAACATTAAGATTAAGGTAGTAAGATCCGATCGTGGAGGTGAGTACTACGGTCGGCATACCCCATATGGTCAGGTTCCTGGACCTTTTGCGAGGTTTTTATAGGAACATGACATAGTCGCCCAGTATTCTACATCAACGAACCTTAGCATAACGGTGTTGCGGAACGTAGAAACCGTACTCTTATGGACATGGTAAGTAGTATGCTAAGTTATTCTACGTTACCGGTTAGCCTATGGATGGAGGCGTTAAAAACCGCCATTCATGTGCTTAATCGGGTTCCCACTAAGTCAGCACCTCAGACACCGTATGAGATGTGGACAAGACGTAAGCCCTCATTAAACTATTTTCATATTTGGGGTTGTCCAGCTGAGGCTAAGATGTTCAACCCAAACATTAGTAAGCTGAAATCTAGAACAGTTAGTTGCCATTTTATTGGCTATCCTGAGAAAAGTAAGGGTTTTAGGTTATATTGTCCAGATCGGCATACTAAGTTCAAAGAAACACGACATGCCGTATTCTTAGAAGACGCTATGATCAGGGGGAGAACGGTACGGCGGGAAATAGACCTTGAGGAGGAATGAATTAGTTTACCCGTTCCGATGACTCAAGAGCCTTATTTCACCCTACCTGTAGTCGTCGTGCCACCAACACCTGGTGCTGGTGACACAACGCCTATTGCTACACCTCAATCGGCCACAACAGAAATAAGTGAGGTTCAACCTTCTCAGCCTGTTGAGGACATGGTCGAACAAAATGAGGTTCAACAGCAGCCTCAACCCTTAGATGATGCTCAAGTAAGAAGATCGCAAAGAGTAAGACGGCCGACCATCCCGGACGACTATCAGATCTACTTGAGCGAAGAAGTTAAGATGGAAGATGATATCACCTCTTACGAAGATGCCATGAGGCGACCTCAGTCATCTGAATGGCATATGGCCATAGAAGATGAAATGAGTTCCATAAGTGCCAACAAAGTTTGGGACTTAGTAGAGATTCCTAAAGGAGCCAAAACTGTAGGCTGTAAGTGGGTCTACAAGATTAAGCATGAATCCAAAGGGAAGATCGAAAAGTATAAGGCTAGACTTGTGGCTAAGGGATTCACTCAACAGAAGGGTATTGATTATAACGAGACCTTCTCCCCCGTTTCGTCAAAGGATTCTTTTACAATCATCATGACATTAGTAGCGCATTATGACTTAGAATTACATCAGATGGATGTAAATACGGCGTTCCTCAATAGGGATCTGTCGGTGGTTTTGATCCGGCAGATCTCCCGATACTACTAAAGTGTTAGAGGAGTTTGAGGTTCGGTGTGGGCGCGCAAAGATTCAAGACAGTGAAGTGTAAATGACACAGTAGACACGAAGATTTACGTGGTTCAGGCCGCCTGAGCGTAATACCCTACTCCACGGGATGTGTTCGTGTTGTATTGGTTGTATGAGCTCAAAGTGAGTTCAGGGTGTAGAGTGAGCGCGTCACCGGAGTGTGTAGTGTGGAGCGTGTCCTATGTATCGTTGGCCTGTCCTTTTATAGTACAAGGGCAGGCCGTTACAAGTTAGCCTGGCGCGACATGTGGCCCCGGCGGTCACTGATATTGATACACATTCAACACGTTTAACTGCCCTTAATGACCGAGTTATGGGCTTTGACAGCATTTTTACTGGTAATTAAGGTCGTCCGATCGTGTGTCATTAATATAGTATTAATGAAACTTGATCGGGTCTTGAAGTCCTTGATTCCCCTTTGAAGATCCGGAGCTGTTGTGGAGTCTTCCGGAGGTTAGAGGCTGAAGGTCCGACAGTTGGATACGTGGCAGTGCCGGAGCACACTGTGGGGAACAGATAGGTCTGGTGTTACCTGACACGTGTTAGTTCCGGAGCTTCCCTCGGTCTAGGGTTAGGTCCGGGGGTGCCATTTCGGTACATAACCCGGAGCTCCCCCCTTGTGGGCGGTAGCTCCGGTTTGATAGTACACGTGGCAACCCTGGGACTAACCATGTTGGAGAAGCGGGTCCGGTTATGTCTGACATGTGAACCTCCGAAGGTCTTCAAATCAAGTAGATGACTTTCCCTTGAGATCTTTGCAATCCCAAGGAGTATATGGTACCCAGGGTACCGACAGTGGCCCCCTGGGCCCACCTCTGGGGAAGACCCCTTGGGTGAAGTCATTCCGCCGGAGGTGGGTCCATCCTTCGACTTTTGAACTGAGTCTTCAAAGGTCTTCGGATGTGCCGTTGGCGATAGTTTGGAGTTAAATCTTCGCCGCCTGGCATATCCCGTGTGCGGCAGATGAGATCTTTGGCGTGCAGATCTCAAGCAATTGAAGGTCGCCGGTTCCCGATACGAAAATTGTATCGGTTCTGCGCGCCTTGTCAGGCCGCCGCCTTCGGGCTTCCCACCTCATGATGACAACCGTTCGCCTGGGTAAGAACCTCGACTTGATCGTTGAAGTGGTCCCGGGCCCTCTTGTCATCGGCAGAGTAGGATTTTTGAGTAGTATCTTCGACTTCCTTGCGGTTTCCATCCAAGCGTTGCGAGGGCTTACCTAAGAAGGAAGGCGCGCACCGTCTGGAGTTCTTTACGCCTCTCATCTGATCTTGCGCTCAAACTCCCAACTTGTGCTCGCTTTTCCTCTCCTGCCTTGCTGTGCTGCGATGGAGTTGGGTCTCCGCGAGAGCCGTTTGAAGACCGACGGTGACCTGAAGAAGGTTCGGGCCCTCATGGGATGGTCCTCGGACTTCTTCAACCGCCTGGTCCGCGCCGGGGGAGAGCTCCCATTTGAGAAGGAGCACGCCGGCGAAATGGTGTACTTATCTTTGTACGCCATGGTGGGGTTGATCCCACCTTTTTCCTCCTTTTTCTTGATGCTGCTAGACTTTTATGGTCTGTAGCTATACCACCTTGACCCCCACTCCATTCTTCTTGTGTCTATCTTCGTCCACTTCTGTGAGATGTGGGTGGGCATCCCCCCTGCATTGAACTCTTCCGGACCTTCTTCACCGTACATACCACCGGTAGGAGCAATGAGTACCTTGGCTTCTACTACTTCGTGAAGCGCAAGAAGTGCCCATTCAAGTACCTCCGGTCATTTCCCTCTAGGAAGTGGGATGATTGGAAGAAGGACTGGATAGTCATCCGGGTGGAGGAGCACGAGAAGCTGGAGCTGCCCGAAGGCCTCCCCAACATTGACACTACAGTCTGGAGTGAAGCTCCGATGCTGGCAGACGCCTTCAACCCTGCTCTGACCAGGATCCTCCAGTGCGTGGAGGGAGGATTAACTCCTCAGGCGGTGTTTTGCAACTTCCTGGTCAACAGGTGGGCACTGCTGAAGAGGAGAGAAAAACTAGCTTGGGTCCTCAATAGTGTGATGGACGACGACCGGGTCGAGACCGGGCTGAAGTCCAACATGGCGGGGACAACCTTGGAGTTTCATCTCAAGAAGTTCCAGCACGGCATCGACGTCGCGGGTGACGACTTGACTCCGCCATCAGCTTTTCTCCCTCTGAACATGGAAGTAGAGTTCAGCAGGGAGCTCTGGCGGAAGATGCGTGTGCTAGACGACCATGGTGTCGTCGAGAGAAGATCGACCTCCAGGGTGGTGATCCCTGGGGCTTCCGAAGGTGGCTTCGACCCTGCCCCGAAGCCATGGGTCGAGGTTGTCGGCAAGGGCAAGGAGCCGGCAGACGAACCCTTGAGCTGGAAGAGGAAGCTGCAGCATGCCGACGGAAGGTCCGTCAGGCCTGCCACCTCTGCATCAGCTCCTTCTCCCCGGAGGGGGAGGTCTTCTACAACCGCGGCGACTGTACCCGCAGCGGCATCCTCCCGGGCTGCTAGCTCCGGGCATGCGACTCCAGCACCAGGGCCGGTTGAGGCCTCTAGGTCTGGAGGTTCTTCCCGATCGAGGGGGGCCTCGACTAGGGAAATGCCCGTGGCTGCAACGAGTTTCGGGGGGCCTTCCAGAGCTTCCACGCCGGCGGCGGCTATGGTCATCCCAGAACGTCCGAGAAAGAGGTTCCGCGCAAGCTGGTGCGGAAGCCTCCCAAGGTAATTTTTAATCTTTACCTCAGACAGTTGTTTTGTTGTAGTAACTGTTTTTTAAGTTTCTTCATCCATCATCTGCAGCGTTCCCAAGAAGAGGAGTGAGGCTCCACCCTCAGCCACACCAACTGAAGCTGTGAGGGCGGAAGCTTCTGCTCCTGTCCCGATGCTGCCCCAAGTGGTGGCTGAAGCTGCGACAACTGTGGCGCCAGCTGTCGTGGTCATGGACCTCGACTCATCCCTCGAGACTCCCGTGGTAGCCCGGACCGCGGGAGAGAAGATGCGCCAGCGGCACCTGCCCCGGAGGTTGAAGCTCCAGGTCTTGGTGCAGAGGTGATGGGAGCTCCGGCCGTTGAGTCGGAGGATGCAGTAATTCCGGCCCCAGAGCCGGAAATTGTCGAAGCTCCAGCGGTTGAGCTGGAGGTAATTGAAGTCCCGGCGTGCGTGCCGGATGTTGAGGAAGTCTCGACGGTTGGGTCGGCAACCTCTGAAGCACCGGTTGCAGAGCCGATCGTTGTTGGAGCTCCGGCCGCAGGGCCGGTTGATGTTGAAGACCTTCCGGCTCCCGAGCCAGTTGTTGCAGAGGCATCGGCGCTTGAGCCCCCAGTAGAGGAGGTGCCCAGGACGGAGCCAGAAGCAGCCCCTGCTCCGGGAATGATGACGCCGGAGGTTCCCGCGGATGAGGTGGAGTGCCCAGAAGAGGTTGCTGGCCCCCTGCCTGAGGGGGCAAATGAAGACCTGGCGGCGGGGCCTTCGGAACCACTTTCGGAGGTCAGAACTTCATCAGCGGGACCTTCCTTGATGGCGACTGAGGCCATCCCGGAGGACAGCCCTAATGCCATAGAGGCTCAGGGGACCACTCTTGTGGAGTGGGACCCAATTTTGGTAACTGAAGACCCGCTGGAACCAGCGGAGGAGACCCCAGCAGGTTCGGAACCTATCCCGTTGTCATTATATATTGACAACACCTGCTCCAGTCGGCGTCAAGTTTAGCTGGCATTCTTCCACGACAGCAAGGCTCTTGAAGAGGAGCGCCAAACCCTTAGGCGGTGGCGTAACCAGCTCTACTTCGAGACCAAGCTGGCGCAGTCGAGGTTAGCAGATGACAAAGAATGGATTAAGCGGGAGAAGGTCCGCCTGGAATACTGAGGCAAATTATTGGATGACAGGGAGAGCATGACTCGCGCCCTCGACGCTCAATCCCAGGCCATTTATGAGCAGGCCAAAGCAGCTAATAGTGCGGCTGATGAATGCCAAGAAAGGCTGGAAGCCATTAACACTACTCTCATCAAGCGCTGGGAGGCACTTGAGGAGAGGGAGAAGATGCTCGAAGATGAAGAGCAGAAACTCCTTGAGCTGCGGGATGACGTCCTGAAGAGGGAGGAGGAGCTCAACGAAAAGGTGGCTCTGGCCGACAAGGGCCTCGAGGAGCACGCCAAGAAATTGGAAGAGCGCTGCACTGAGGAGGAGGAGAAGGCGTGGGTGCGGGGGCAGGAACTCTACGAGCAAGAGTGTGCCATCGCAGCCATGGAGAAGAAAGTGAGGGGCAGGGAGAAGGACCTGGTTGACCGCCGGAACAAGATCCACCTCCGGGAGGAGGAGCTCGGAAAACTCGAGAAGCGAGTTGCTGAAAAGATTCAGCAAAACGCCAAAGAAGTTGAGCGCCTCGCTCGCGAGAATTCTGAACTGGTGGCGGCCAGAATATCCTTGGAAGAATTGAAGGTCTTGAGGACTGTGGACTCCCTACAGGTTTGGGAGTTCCTGGGCAAGGCCAACGACACGCTGACACCAATGGGCTTCAGTCGCGTTCGTCTGGATGATCCGGAGCCGGAGCCGGACCTGGCGTTGCAGGCGTTGAGCTCGGCAGGTAGCAAACTCTCCAAGGTGGGCGACGTCATCGCAGACCAATTGGAGGTTGAGGGGCAATCCGTGGCGAAGAACGTCGCAGAGTATGTGCTGACGTGCTACACCAGCTGGAATCCCCAATTCCCTCTTGAACCGATGCTTGAAGGTCCCGTCGAAGGAGAAGGTGAAGCCGCCCGAGCCAACGTGTCGGAGGTTGCCCAGAAGGTCGCCCAGTTCTTCCATAGGGTCTAGGACCATCTCCCACTTGTATTCTCTCTTTTTCTTCCTCAATTTTGTAATCCCTTGTCTCCAGATGAATGAAATCCCCAAATTTTTGTGAATTTCACTTTTTGTCTTCAACACTTTTGTCTTCACTTGGCCCCCTGGTAGATGTACACAATTTGATTGTGAACATGTACCAAAAGGATGTTGTGTTTTGTTGAAGACTCATTTGCTTCGAACTTGTAGAGTGTAGGTCCGAAGTCTTTGATAGTGAAGGCCCCCTGAGGTTGTCGGAGCTTAGAAGCTCCGGCATTGTCTATCGTCGGAGTTTAGTGGCTCCGGCAATAGTCCCTATCAACGCGTAGAGCATCGATAGTTAGTCCTTCGGGGTGTCGGAGCTAGTAGCTCCGGTAGTGACCTTTGCCAACACGTAGTTTGTCGGCAGCAGACTCTGTTTGTGGTTTCTTCTCACCATCTTTTATTTAGCGTCGACGGCTGGCCCCCCTAGCTCTACCGGAGCTTGGTTACTCCGGTGATGCTTTTTGATGCTTAACATCGATTACAAGCCACCTAGGGGAGTCGGAGCTTTGTTAGCTCCGACTTTTCTCCATCAATGTAGTTTTTTTTTATTTTTCCTGCACACTGAAGCCAAGAAAAATAGTAAAATTCATTTCTTGCCTATAACTTCGTCGCGGCTTACGATTCTCAAGAAAATTTTAGGTCAAACACGATTCTAAATACAACCGAATGCGTTGTCTTTTCTTCTAGATCCAATTGTACTTGGACCCGCCTTACTTCGGCCTGCCGGGGTGTAGGTAGAGTGGCGTACTTAGGGTGCTTGACCAGGCTAAGTCGATAGCACACTCCGACCCTAGGTTGGCTTGGCGGCATTCAGGCGAGTGGGCCATGAACAATGTTTGAATCCAAAAGAATTGACAATACAGCTCGAATTGTACTTGAACTGGTCGAACTAAAATTTCTTAAGAATTGCACAACTTTGTTATAGACAAGAAAGAGAAAAATAAAAAATGTTGAGCCTGTACAAAATAAATGCACGTGGAGTCTGTTTCACATGAAGATGTCTTTCATTATAGGTCCGGGGTACAGGGGAAACAAGTACACTCTTAGGGTACGGAACCAGTCTAAGCGTGTTTCATTTCTCGTTTAACCCAAGGTAGCTAGCCACACTTTTAGTCCTGAGACTGTGACAAGTGTTGCATGAACTTTGCGGACCTTCCGGGAAAGGTCCGGCTGTTCTCCCGGAGGAACTACCCGACTCTGTAAAATGACTCTATAACATACACCTCAAGTTACTACAGACTCACCTCCGTGATATTAAGTGTAGAACTTACAGAGGTGCTCAATGTTCCAAGGATTTGGGAGAGGTGTCCCATCCTTAGTAGCCAAGCGAACGCTTCCGGGATGGGATACTTTAATCACTCGGAAGGGTCCCTCCCAGTTGGGGGAGAGTTTGTTTAACCCTTCTCTGGATTGTATTCTCCGTAGTACCAGATCGCCTTCCTCGAGCTGTCGGTTGTGTACATGCCGCTGATGATAGCGCCTAAGGGCTTGGTGGTATCGGGCATTCTGAACAGCTGCTTGGCACCTTCCCTCCTCAAGGAGGTCTAGGTCTTCACGCCGAGCTCGTCCTGCGTGGCTTCATCGAAGGTCCGGACCTGGAGTGACCCCAAGGTGATTTCCGGAGGAAGGATTGCTTCAGCTCCATACACCAGGAAGAAGGGTGTCTCTCCAGTTGACCGGTTTGGAGTTGTCCTGTTGGCCCATAAAGTGGGCGGAAGCTCTTCAATCAAGTTGGCTACATGTTTTTTCAAGCGCTCATAGGTGCGCGTTTTGAGTCCTTTAAGGATTTCAGCATTTGCTCTCTCGGGCTTGGCCATTGCTTGTTGGGTGAGCTACGGAGGCGTAGCAAACTTGAATGTCGAGGTCTTCGCAATATCCTTGAAATGCAGAGCTCGTGAATTGGGTCCCATTATCAGTGATGATTTTGTTTGGGACTCCAAATCCGCATACAATGGACTGCAAAAAAGTTGATAGCAGATTTCTTGTTGATTGTCACAACTGGAGTTGCTTCCGGCCACTTGGTGAACTTGTCAATGGCAACGTACAGGAACTTGTAACCTCCGACGGCTCTTGGGAAAGGTCCCAAGATGTCCATCCCCCACACAGCGAAGGGCCATGTAGGAGGTATCATTTGTAGGGGTTGAGCCGGTGTGTGAATTTACTTTGCATGAAATTGACATGCTTCACATTTCTTCACAAGCTCAGTTGCATCCTGGAGTGTTGTAGGCCAGTAGAAGCCATGCCGAAAGGCTTTACCAACCAGCGTGCGGGAAGACGCGTGGTTCCCACACTCGCCTCCATGGATTTCTGCGAGGAGCTCGCAACCTTCTTCCCTTGTGATGCACCGCATTAGGATGCCATTGGCACCGCGCCGGTAGAGATCCTCTTCTACCAACATGTATCTTTTAGCCAATCTGACTACCCGGTCAGCGGATACATCATCGTCAGGAAGGATGTTGTCTTTCAAGTAGTTCCGGATCTCCGAGATCCATGCATCGGAACTAACTTGAGCATTTGAGTCTTGCGTGCTGGGTTGCTCGGAGCCTCCGGTAGCACCTACGACCCTTGATGGCTGCCATGGTAACAGGGCCATCGGGACCGTCAGCTTCGGGATGCTGATCTCGCCCCCTTCGCTCAGTTCGGAAGGATGAGCTGTGGGTTTTGACAACCTCCGGACAAAAGTTCCGTCAGGAGCCGGAGCTTCGGTTGACGCTTTCGTCGAGAGTTCGTCGGCTTCAGCGTTGTGGGCACGCTGGACATGGTGGAGATCTAGGACTTCGAAGTCCTTCTGAAGCCTCTGGACTTCAAGGAGGTAAGCAGCTAGCTGGAGATTGTTGCAGGAGCATTCACCCTTCACTTGCTTAATGATGAGCTGTGAATCTCCCTTGACCAGCAGTTGCTTGACACCATATGACAGTGCCACCCTTAGTCCGTAAATGAGTGCTTCATATTCCGCCATGTTGTTGGTCGCCTTGAAGTCAAGGTGTACCATGTATTTTACCTTCTCTCCGGTTGGTGCGAGGAGAAGGATTCCAGCTCCGGCCCCCTGCTTTTGCATGGAGCCGTCGAAGTAGAGGGTCCAGTGAGGCTCGGTGAAGACCGGAGCCTTGTGTTCTGGCTTCTGCTCGCTGGAGCCCCCAGGGTTTGATGGAGAGGGAATCCATTCCGCCACGAAGTCTGCCAATGCTTGACTCTTGATTGCTTGCCTTGAAATGAATTCGAGATCGAATTCAGCCAATTCCGCTGCCCACTTTGCAATATTCCCAGTTGAGTTTGGATTATGCAAGATTGCTCGAAGTGGGTAAGAAGTCACCACTGAGATTTTGTGAGCTTGGAAGTAATGGCGAAGCTTCCTGGAGGCAATAAGAACTGCATAGAGCAGCTTATGCACCTCTAGGTATCGAGTCTTGGCATCATGTAGTACTTCACTGATAAAGTACACTGGGTGGTGAATGGTCTGGACCCTCCCGGAGGGGCACGAAGCTTTCTCTCCACTGACCCGGATCCTCCTGGAGGGATCCGTATTTTCTTCAGGGACCCCCGGGTCCTGGCTGGAGGATCCCAGAACTTCTTCAGAAGCGACCTGGACCCTCCCGGAGGGGTCTGGGTCTTCTTAAGTGACTTCTTGTGGATTCAAGTCTGGGAGCTGGGACCTAGACTCGCTTTCAGGATCCTCCGGACCCTCCCGAAGGGGTTTGGATTCCTGAGTATGGGGTAGTTCTGGTCTCTCCGCAACCAGGACCATACTGATGACTTCATCAGTGGCTGAAATGTAAAGCAGCAAGGGCTCACCAGGGTTCGGAGCTACCAGAATTGGTAGGGTGGTGAGGAGCTGTTTTAGCTCCTGGAACGCCTTTTCTGCTTCTTCAGACCATTGGAATGGTCCGGACTTCCTTAATAACTTGAAGAAGGGGAGTGCCCGTTCCGCCAGTCTTGAAATGAATCGGGTGAGGGCTGCTAGACATCCAGTTAGCTTTTAGACATCTTTGATGCGGGCTGGTGGCCGCATGTCTTCAATGGCCTTGATCATCGTCGGATTAGCTTCTATGCCCCGATGACTTACCAGGAAACCAAGAAGTTTTCCGGAGCTACCCCGAAGACACACTTGTCTGGGTTTAGCTTTGTGCGGGTGACCCGCAGCTTATCGGAGACAACCTAGAAGGTGTCAAGGAGTAACTCCTTGTTCTTGACCTTGACCACGATGTCATCGACGTACACTTCCACTATGTCTCTAATGAGTTCTTCAAAGGTTTTGTACATAGCTCGTACAAAGGTTGGAGCTACATTCTTGAGACCAAATGGCATGGCTGTATAACAGTACAATCCATCTACTGTGATGAAAGAGGTATGCTCTTCATCTTCCCTAGACATTCTGATTTGATGATACCCAGAATATGCGTCTAGGAAACACAATAATTCACACCCGGAGGTGGAATCCACTATCTGATCTATTCTAGGTAATGGGAATGGATCTTTTGGACATGCCTTATTTAGTGTTGTGTAGTCGATACACATCCGAAGCTTCCCGCCGGCCTTGGGCACAACGACTGGGTTTGCCAGCCATTTTGGATGGAAGACTTCTCGGATGAATCCAGCTTTGAGCAACTTCTTCACTTCTTGTCGAATGAAGTTCTGTCGCTCTACGGATTGCTTCCGAGGCTTCTGATTCACAGGTCGGGCGTCGGGGTAGATCTTCAGATTGTGCTCAATCACTTCCCTGGGGATCCCAGGCATTTGTGACGGTTGGCAGGCAAACACGTCGACATTAGCTCGGAGGAAAGCGATGACCGCGAGTTCCTATTTGTCATTCAATCCCCCCGATACACGGGTGGTCTGAGCGGCATCGGAACCGATTTGGACGACTTTGACGGGAATGTCGGTGTCGCCGCTTGGCTGCACACGAGGTGCAGAAGTCGAGCCTCGCTGACGAATGCTCGGGGGTTTTGGAGCTTGCTCCTACCTGGAGTCCTCCTCTTGCGCCGTAGTAAGCGCATGGAGTTCTTCCAGAGCAGTTACTCTGGCGGTACGATCTCCGCGGATCCGGAGAACGCCTACTGGTGTTGGCATCTTTAACACCAGGTAACCATAATGAGCAGCTGCCATGAATTTGTACAAGGCAGGCCTACCCAAGATGGCATTGAAGGGTAAGTTGATCTGAGCAACGTCAAAGACCAACTTCTCGGTGCGATACTTCTCCCGGGTCCCGAAGGTAACGGGGAGGGTAATAGCTCCGAGTGGGGTAATGGCTCCCAGACCTACTCTGGAGAAAGGTCGGGAGGGGTGGAGATCCGAAGGTCGGAGCTGAAGTTTGGTAAAATCTTTGAAGCTTATGAGATTGAGCCCCGAACCTCCGTCTACCATGACATGGTGGAGCTGGATGTTATTGATGGTAGGAGATACCATCAAAGGTAGCTGACCTGCTCCAACCATGCTTCGAGGGCAGTCCGAAGCATCAAAAGTGATGGCTGTGTCCATCCACTTCCGATGAGGCTCCGCCCTGGCTGTAGGAGCTACAGCAGCCATGTCCCGATGCATAGTCTTGATGACGCGGCGGGAGGTGATGTCCCATGATCCACCAAAAATGGTGTTCATGGTCTTCCGACGCTCGTTGTCAGAGACGTCGGAATCGTCGTCGACGGAGGTGTAGACGGCCTTCAGGACCTTTTTGGGATCCTGAAAACCTAACTCCTCTTCAGCCGGAGCTTCGTCAACTTTTTGTTTTCCTTCCCTCTGTCGGAAAGGAGCTTCTTCCCGGCGCTTGTTGTAGCGCTGGGCAAGGTTTTGGACCTCCCGGCAGTCTTCCAAACTGTGGCTGTCCGTTTTGTGAATTGGACACCACACCTTGGTTTTGCCACCGTCTTCAGAAGACGGTCGAGGTCGCTTCTCGGGGCATGGCCCCCGGCCACCCGGAGCTGCAGCAGCTGCAACATTGGATGCACCGGCCGACGACTTCTTCTTGTCGTTGGTCTTTTTCTTCTTCTTGCCACTCCCGGAGGTAGTGGCTTCTCCTTTGGAGGATTTCTTGTGATCCTCCGGAGTAGGTTTGGAGTGCATTTCATGGCCCTCCGCAGCTCTGGCACATTTGTCGGCCAAACTGAAGAGTTCCGTGACACTGGTGATCTCCTTGATCGCCAGTTTCTCCAACATCTTCTTATCCCGTACACCCTGTCTGAATGCCACGATGACAGAGGCGCTAGAGGTAGAAGGGATATTGTTTCGTACCTGAGAGAATCTCTGGATGAATGATCGCAGGGATTCTCCTCCTTTTTGCACAACTGCAAAAAGGTCCAGTTCGGTGCCTGGTCGGGTGTAAGAACTCCCGAAATTGGCGGTGAACTGCCGGCACAGCTCCTCCCAACTGTTGATGGAGTTGGGTGGAAGGCTCATAAACCAGGACCTGGCGGTCCCAGTTAAAGCCACTAGGAAATAATTGGCCATTACGGCCTCATTTCCTCCAGCTGCCAAGATAGCAGTGGAGTAAATCTAAAGAAATTCGACAGGATTAATGGTCCTGTCGAACTTCTCCGGCAGGTGAGGCCGGAACTTCTGTGGCCACCTGACCATACGCAGATGCATGGCCAGGGCTGAACAGCCTCCTCCTACTCCTTCAGGAGCAGGAACGTCTTTAGTTTCTCGTCTTTCACGAGCACCCTCAATATGGACTCGGCCGTCTTGTTGGCGATATCGGCGATCAAGCTCCGCCCGGAGGTCATGAGTTGAAAGCCTTGATACCGTGTGAGTGCGTCGTGCCCCGGAGGTCAATGACGTCACCTGCTGTGATGCAGCACGTCTCCTGTTGTTGGAAACGTGCAGACCAAGTCTGCCAGACAAAGTCCGTCGCTGCAACGGGGCCCGTCCTGAAGGAGGAGGACCCAAGTTACTGATGCGATCGGCTGCTGCTGCAAAAAATGTTCCACATCGGCCCTCCACTGCTCCAGTGCATCCCGGGATGCGTCCGGAGGTGGTGGGCGCTGGAGAAGAGCACGTGCTGCTTGGAGCGCGTGTTCCGGGTTGTCATGATTTGCCGACACAGTGATTGACGCCGGTGCACCATCGCGTTGTCCAGCTTGATTTGCTGGTGGAGGCGGCGGTGGTGGAAGTGTGACTCCTGCTGGCACTGAGGCTCCTGCTGGTGGCTGCATATTGGAGGGATTGCCCCCAACAGCTTGAACAGCAGGATGACCGTTGGATGATCCAGCAGCTGAGTTCACCATTCTTGAAATATTGGGCGCCCCTACCTGGCGTGCCAACTGTCGATGGTTTTGATCCGGCAGATCTCCCGACACTACTAAAGTGTTAGAGGAGTTTGAGGTTCGGTGTGGGCGCACATAGATTCAAGACGGTGAAGTGTAAATGACACAGTAGACACGAAGATTTACATGGTTCGGGCCGCCTGAGCGTAATACCCTACTCCACGGGATGTGTTGGTGTTGTATTGGTTGTATGAGCTCAAAGTGAGTTCAGAGTGTAGAGTGAGCGCGTCACCGGAGTGTGTAGTGTGGAGCGTGTCCTATGTATCGTTGGCTTGTCCTTTTATAGTACAAGGGCAGACCGTTACAAGTTAGCCTGGCCCGACATGTGGCCCCAGTGGTTACTGATATTGATACACATTCAACACGTTTAACTGCCCTTAATGACCGAGTTATGGGCTTTAACAGCATTGTTACTGGTAATTAAGGTCGTCCGATCGTGTGTCATTAATATAGTATTAATGACACTTGATCGGGTCTTGAAGTCCTTGATTCCCCTTTGAAGATCCGGAGCCGTTGTGGAGTCTTCCGGAGGTTAGAGGCTGAAGGTCCGACGGTTGGACACGTGGCAGCGCCGGAGCACACTGTGGGGAACAGATAGGTCCGGCGTTACCCGACACGTGTCAGTTCTGGAGCTTCCCTCGGTCTGGGGTTAGGTTTGGGGGTGCCATTTCGGTACATAACCCGGAGCTTCCCCCTTGTGGGCGGTAGCTCCGGTTTGATAGTACACGTGGCAACCCTGGGACTAACCATGTTGGAGAAGCGAGTTCGGTTATGTCTGACATGTGGCCCTCTGAAGGTCTTCAAATCAAGTAGATGACTTTCCCTTGAGATCTTTGCAATCCCAAGGAGTATATGGTACCCAGGGTACTGACAAGATCTATATGAGGACGTCTATGACACAAGCGAAAGGTTTTGTCGTTAAGGGTAAGGAACATATGAGATGTCACTTGAAGAAATTCATTTATGGACTTAAGCAAGCTTCAATATAATGGTATCTCAAGTTCGATGAGATTATTAGAAAGTTTGGGTTTAAGGAAAATGAGGAGAATAATTGCATTTATGCTAAGTTTAAGAATGAAAAGTTCATTTTCTTAGTCTTTTATGTTGATGACATCCTATTAGCAAGCAATGATGTCAACCTGCTCTTAGAAACTAAGAAGTTTTTATTCTCAACCTTTGATATGAAGGATCTAGTTGAAGCAACCTATGTTTTAGGGGTTGAGATACACCGAGATCGTGTTAAGGGGGTTTTAGGACTATCTCAGAAGGCATACTTAGAAAGCGTACTTAGAAAGTACGGTATGCATAATAGTAAAGCCTCGCCTGCTCCACTAATTAAGGGCAATAGATTTTCAAACTCTCAATCGCCTAAGAATCAGTATGAGGTTGATCATATGAAAGGAATTCCTTATGCTTCTACTGTCGGAAGCTTGATGTATGATTAAGTTTGTACACGCCCTAACTTAGCTTTTGTGACTGGGATGTTTGGCAGATATCAAAGTAATCCAGGATTAGATCACTGGAAAGCTGTTAAGAAAGCATTAAGATACATACAGGGTACTAAGCACCTCATGCTGACATATAGTAAGACTGAGTCACTAGAAATAGTGGGCTATTCAGATTCAGATTACGCGGGTTGTGTGGATACTAAGAAATCCATGTCATGTGACATATTCACCCTTGCGAGTGGAGCTATGTCGTGGAAAAGCTCCAAACAAGCAATCACTACATCGTCCACAATGTATGTTGAGTTTGTTGCTTGCTATGAGGCGTGAGGCCACCGGGCAAGCATCTTGGCTTAAGAAATTCGTTCCCGGTCTTAAAGTGGTCGACAACATTCATAAACCACTTAAGTTATACTGCGATAATCAGCCAACAATTATGTACTCTCACAACAACAAGTCAAGTGGTGCTACCAAACACATCGACATTATGTACTATGTTGTGAAAGAGAAAATCCAGGATCACACAATCAGTCTCTAGCATATCAGTACTAAGCAAATGTTTGTGGATCTGCTAACTAAGGGCCTCCCACCCAACGTGTTCAGTGAACACGTAGCCGGCATGGGTTTGAGGGAGACTCTGTGATAATATCCTAGATTCTAAGGGGCCACCAAAGTGTAAGACTATTTCTTTTTGTGAGATGTATCGTGGTCTTCGAGTCAAACAGTACGTAAATGGCTGTTTTGATGCGTCGTGCCCTTTATGTCAAAGCAAAAGAAATATGTGTAAGATTAGTTCAGTAAATAAGATAATAAGTTAAGGACCCGAGGTCAAGGGGGAGAATGTTAGTCCGTTATGATCCCGGTCCCACATGGGCAACAACCATGACCGGGTCGTACTCTCCGTGGCGCCCTGACCGGGGGCGCAACAGACTCAGTTCCGTGCGGCCCTCTCTCGTACGCGCTATATAAACAAGGGACCGCCGGGGTGTGGACTCACAAGTTGAGTCCACATCCATAGGTCCCCAACAGTTTCTAACCCTAACCGATCCTAAGCTAGCGCGGAACAAGGGGAAGAACCGCACCTGTCTCATGGAGATCGCACTATGCATCGCGCCGCCACTGCACCGACGACCTCCCTGCATCGACGATCACCCTGCATCAATCTCTTTCCATCAATCATCCGTTTGAGCCCAATGGCATCAAACGGATCCACTGACGGTAACCCTTATCTCCCACTCCTTAATTTCCTAAGCATCTTTTACATGTTCATATGATCTATCTGTGTATCCTTAATTGATTGTTTGCATAAGTAATTAGATCATAGATGTTTATTTATGCCTGTTAGATTAGATTAGACCTAAGTTTACCTGACTAGATGTTCACAGTAATGATCCTAAGCACCCTAATATATAACAATGGCATCAGAGCCGTGCTGTTGAAATCTAATCCAGTAATTAAGTCTTAATCAGATAAATTAAGTTTCTAATCATGTTTTAGCTTAAGCCTAGTCTCAGTTAGTTAAGTTTAATTTCGATTAAGATTAATTTAACACAATAATTAGAAGGAGGGGAAGTCAGTTTCGATTTCGGTTAAGACTTAGAGCTCATAATACAAGCCAAATCGAATCAAAATAAGAAAATTAGATTAAGGGGAAGAGGAACTTATCTGGATCAAGGTGGCCTCGGGCCACCGAATCCTCCTCAGTGCAGGGTTAGGGTAAACCCTAACCCTAGCATCTTCTTCCTTCGTCGACGGCCAACCGATCGATCTCTCCCAACGGAGAGAACAGCGACGTTGTCGACCTCAGACACAGCACCAGGGTTCGGGCCAAAGCCCCAACCCTAGCCGTGCTGCTCAGCCGCCACTGTCACCTCAGAGCCTAGGGTTGGGAAACCCCAACCCTAGTTGCTCTTCTTCATCGGTGGCACGTAGTGCGCGCCATGGTGGAGCTCTTGACAGTGCCGGAGTCCCTGCAATCAATCACTCAGAGACACGCAAACACTCGGTGCGCGCCGCGCTAGGGTTATGGGTCGGAACCCTAACCCTAGCGGCGGGTTTCCTTCGACGGCCGACCGACCGCACCACACGACGGTGATGCGATGGCGCCGGAAGCCCCCGCCGACGACGCATAGACCGAACCCTCCACTCAGAGTCGGCACATGACGGTTTTCCTCGACGGAAACCAACCGACGCCGTCGACACCGGCAGAGAAGCACGTCGAGGTGCTTGACCCTCGCCGGAGACGACGACGCGGCGGCGCCGGAGGTCCCGCGCGGCCGACGCTCACTCACCGCCGCTCTCCTCACTCGCTTCGCTCCGTCGGGGGTGAGGAGAAATGAGCTAGGGTTTCGGAAACCCACGACGACGAAGGCTTAAGTACCCCCCGATCTAAGCGCCGAACCGTTCGATGGGCGATGGATGGCTCAGATGATGCGAGGCATTAGACTTGCGGGCAACGTGAATCGTCGGATTGAGATCTGGCGGTCCGTGGTGCGGGCCGCTCCACCGCATAAGAAAATGGGCCCCGAGCCCATGCGAGATGAGCGGATGGGACACTGGGCTGCCCTTTTAATTTTGGGGGGATTTTCAGATTTTTGGACAGGCCAATTTTGGTCGTGGGCCAAAAGGCTAATGGCCCGCACACACTGTTTTCCAATTTTCAGTTAAGGATTTTTTGGAAGTGGGTTGGGCCTTTTTTCTCAGTGGGCTGAATTTAAGGTTTTGAGTCCAATTAGGCTTTTAAGTATTTTCTGATTTTTAGAATAAGTTTAAATTAGAAAAATAATTCTAAAAATTAGAGAAATGATTAGAAAATTAGTAAAATAGCTGGGAAAATCTCAGAAAATTTGGTGTGATGATTGTGTAATATTTGATTGCATTATTTCTGTAATTTTAGTAATTTTTAAGTTATTAAGTGAATTTTCTCAATTATTTAAATCCAATTAATTGCATTAAGTTTTTGCAATTAATTTCAGTAATTTAAGAAATTAAGTTTATTTTGCTTCCGCTGTTATTTAGCAGTAAATTTAAATAAGTAACCAATGTGAAAGTTTAAATTTGCTGGAATTTTAAGTGTATATGTTTTGCATGGAAATTAAATAAGTAACCAAAGTGTAAATTTAATTTTTGCCATGTTTTAAGTTTATTTCCAGTATATTTGCATTATATTAGGAATTTCTTCATGAATTTTAGGTATGTCTACATGGAAATTAGAGTAACCAACGTGAAATATTTCCATGTTAATTAAGTTATTAAGTAAAGTGGAAATTAGAGTAACCAACGTGAAATATTTTCATGATTATTTAAGTGAAATGGTTTTGTTGAGTAACCAACGTGAAAGACATTTCATGCCATTTCTTGTTGTTTAATTGCAATTTTAAGTATATGCTTCATCATATGTTGTTTTAAGTCTTTTTCTAACTCCTATATTTTGTTTTATTAAGGTGTCTCAAACGTGGTAAGTCTCATTGCCTCCATAGAGACCCTTGCTGGTCATAACTATGAGACATGGAATGAGAGACTCAGAATGAACTTAGCAATTGCAAACCTTGACCTTTGCCTAAGAAAGGATCGACCTGTTGATCCTGAAGCTCCCATTGCTCAGCCTGAGGAGACCAATGAGGAGTTTGGAGTAAGAAAAGAGGAGTATCTTAAGCTTAAGAAAAGATACCCTAAGGATCTTGAGGCATGGGAGGAATCCAACAGAAAATGCCTCATGGTCATTAAGGCCACCATTTCTGAGACCATAAGAGGAGTTATTCCTGACTGTGAGCTGGCAACTGAGTATCTTGCCAAGGTCAAAAGTCAGTACACAGGCTCCACTAAGACATTAGCAAGCACTCTCCTCAAAAGGCTTGTTAATGAGAGGTACACTGGTGGGGGTGTGAGAGATCACATACTTAAGATGAGTAATTTAAATGCAAACCTCAGGACTCTTAACTTATCCATGCTAGATGAGATGCTTGTGCATTTCATCTTCATGTCTTTGCCCAAAGATTTTGAGACATTTGTGATAAATTATAACTCTAAGGAAGATAGCTGGACTTTAGAGAAAGTCATGGCTATGTGCGTTCAGGAGGAGGAGCGCATAAAAGGTAAGGGTGGAGACTCCATTAATTTCACCAAAGGTAAGGGTAAGGGAAAAGTGAAGACTTACTTCACCTCTCCCAAGTCACCAAATGATGTAGAAGTGATGGCTCTTGGTCTTGAACGCTTGTGGATGTGTTGAGAATGTCTGGTGATCAAGACTTGTCGAAATGACAGGTTTAGGGGGTATTTATAGCCAGCCTCCACGAAATAGCCGTTGGAAAAGTAGGCTGACACAACTTTTCTGCGAACATCGGATGATCCGATGTCTCCCCTTTAGTTATCATCAGTCAAGTTTACTTTAGCTGACGTCATTGTGTGAGATATGACCGTTGTTAGACCGATGTTGCACTTGTCTTCTCATCGGATGATTCGGTGGCTCTTCCTCCAGAATTGACTCAAACTTGATGCTTATTGGAGTGATTGACCGATGTGTATATTTCTGTACATCGAATGATCCGGTGCTACACTTGGTCCAAGGATATTACAAACTGTACTGATGGACCGATGTAGCCTAGCCCTTAACATCGGATGATCCGGTGAGTGCTTTGTTCTGAGGTCTTCTTCTTCTGCTGAACCAACTCGACTGATGTGGTGTTCTCTGGAAACATCGATTGATCCGGTGAGTTGATTTTGTTTGCTTCGAGTTGTTTCTAAGTGATTCTTTTGTGTCTTGCTCAAGTGACCTCTTGGACTTTGTTGGAAATATATTTTTGATGATTGTCAAGTATTAAGTGTCATTAATTGTGGTTGAATGACTTTGTCATAAGAGCTTTCACTTCTTGTCTTCATATCATTGATTTGATCTCATAAATTGATTGTTTAGGGGTCTCCAATGACATATTGATTTCATTTGATTGAGTGGTTATGAGAGACCTTGCATCCACAAATTCATTAGTGAAGTCCAATGGTTGTCATTAATCATCGAAACCATACCTCATGGGGGCCTAGATGCTTTCAATCTCCCCCTTTTTGGTGATTGATGACAACACAACAATTGAAGCACAATAGTAATGAATTTGATAGTACGAAACTTAAGAGGATATGCAATGAATACAATATTATCACGCTTAAAATTACTTAAAATTTGAAGGCTAAAAATCAATCAATAACTCGAAAGTGGGAATAAGTGACAAGTTCATTAATGTTCAATAAGTAGCAAATGAGTAGCAAACACACCAAATTACAAAAGATAACTTATATAGATAAACTCCCCCTAAAGCTAGGACGCTCCCCCTGAGGCTAGTCTATCCTCCCCCTGACTCTCCTCTAACTCTTCTCCCCCTTTGGCATCAAGACACCAAAAAGGGATCCGAGTGCCTAAGGACCCTGAGTACTAGGCGCGATGACAAACTGGTCACCGTCGGGAGTGCTGTCGTCGGAGCTGCTGCCTGCAGAGGTGGAAGGAGCTGTCGGAGCCGTAGGAGCCGCCGTCGGTGCCTGCTGAGTAGGAGCTGCTGGAAGAGGGGCACTGACGACGGATGCTGGCGTCTGCTAGAACAATGTCGTAGCCGACAACGGAGAGTGAATCGGTGCACCGGGAGCCAGCAGTGGAGACATGCTGATGGAAGGGATCGGCGTGGTCGGCACCGGAGCGGCAGCTGGAGCAAGGACAGGTGGAGGTGGAGCAACTCCTGGCAGCTGTGACGGGAGGGCAATCCCGGTCTGGGTGTAGAGGTTGGTGATCAACCCCAGGATGCCTATCATCGCCTGTTGCGTCTGCTGCTGCTAGTCGAGGGAGCGCTGGTGCATCTGGTCGATCAGCCCAGTCAGCCGGTCAGTGTCCTCTCGCCTCTCACGGGTGATCTGGCGCTGCATCTCCTGCTACTGCTGCTGGAGCTCCAGAAGGCGTGCGGCCTGCTCCGCTCGGGCTTGCTCAGCTGCAAGTCGGTCCAAGCGCTACTGCTCAACCATCTGCTGAAGAAGTGAGGTGAGCTCAGTCGGCTGAGAGACATGTGCCTCTGTGACGGGAGGTGGAGTAGGGGGTGGCACTGTAGAGCCTCCAGCCTCCGCGTCGTGCTGCCTGGGTGAAGGAGGAGGTGGAAAGTACTCCTCAACGCTGTCATTAGTGTCGCTCTCAGACCATATATGTTGCAGGTCCTCACCCTGAGCCTCTGCCTCTGCCAGCCTCTCATCTTCCTTCTCCAGATCCGACCAGTCCTCCTCAGATAGCCTAGCTCGGACCTGACACTCGACTGGACGACCAAGGCGGCGGTCTCCAGGAGTTGGAGCTCGGTAGTGGCTGAACCACGTGACACTCTCGTCAGTGAGACGGTCATGCACAGCGGACTCCTCAGGGACCATCATGGAGAGCAGGTAGCTGATCCAGTGTCCATACACAAGCTGCCTCATCATGCCCACTCCATCGGTGATCACATCCTCCATCTCGCATATGAGGACGTCCACAATATCAAACTCCATCCCATTCATGATGTAGAACAGGAGGGTCTGCTGCAGGCTGGTGAACCCCTCTAAGTATCCTGACCTCGGCAAGAGTGTGCGGCGCAAGGCAAGGTGCACTGTGCGCGCAGCTGGAGTCAACAGTGCCGGTACCCTCGGCTGGTCTGGAGAGAAAGTCGGTCCAAACAGAGAGCGGATCTCCTCCAGTGGTGGTGCCACTCCTCCGGTGAGCGGCCTCCTCGGTGGGTCTGCCTGACCATATACTCTCTCATGCACGCAAGTGTCGTGCAGGTCCACTCCTAGCAGCTGTGCCAGTGTCTGCCTCGTCAAGTGATAGTGTTGGCCCATGAACATGAAGTCAATCGACATGTGGCCCTTAGAGACGTATAGGGTAGCGTAGAACACGCGTACCCAATCCTCCACATAAGCACTCCTCTCATAGGACATCAGCTGCACCAGCCCGCGATACCTCTCAAAGTATGGGCGAATCTCTGTCTCTACTGCCAGGGCAAGCTGATCCCAATCCAGAATGTTATGCTAGAATAACTTGTGGCATCGGCGTCTATAGGTCTCGTAGAGCGACGCCTGTGTCACAGTCCATAAACGACTGTCCACAAGAGCCTCTCTGGGCTGCGGGTACCACTCCTCAAGCAGCACACTCCATCTGAGTCTTCGGAGCTGCTTGACCTTCATCTTCCGGTAATCAGTCAAACGGACACCTTCACCAACACGGACGGTGGTGTCCATCTCGTAGATGGCGCTCTGGGCCTCCCTGTCCTCACGACGATCGGCAGCTGACGGTCTCGGACATGGTGCTGCCGCGGGATGCCCCCCACGGGTCCGGGCTGAGCGCCGGTGGACGAGTGGCTCTTCCGGCTCTTCTTCGGCCTCAGACTCATCGATCACGGGAGGCTGCCTCGGACGAGCCTCGCGGATCCTCAGTGATCCTCCTCGGCCATGCTCTCGCTCCTCGGCGGCGCGAGCGGCCATCAACGCCTTCTTCTCCTCCTTCGAGAGCTTCTGCTTCTTTGCGGCTGGCTCCGCAATGGCCTTGCCCTTGTTCTTCTTGTCGCGAGCCATTGCGATCGGGCGATGCACGAGAATGAAGTATGATCGCAGCCGGCAACCCTAGCAATGAAGAGATGGTGACGATGGAAGCACCACGACGGCGATGTGCTTGAGGCGACGGTGGTACACGGGAGGAGGCGGCGCTTGGGTGCTTTGGTGGTGAGGGAGAGCGGCGGCAGCGCTGGGGTGGAGCGGCGACGGCGACTACGGCGGAGGCGAGTGGCGGCAGTGACTGCGGTGGTGGAAGCGAGTGGCAGCGGTGGTTGCTCCGGACGGCGGCGGTGTGGTGCAGCGACGGCCGGGCGGCGGCGGCGGCCGGAGGGCGGCGGCGGCGCAGGGCGAGCGAGACGGTGACGGTGGAAGGTGAGGCGCGGGCGACGGGATCGGGAGAGAGAAGAAAAGGAGGTGAATCGTCGTTTAAATTGTGGGTCCCAAACCCTAGCCGAAACTTTAACACCGGATGGACCGACATTGAATGTTAGAAGCATCGGTCGAATGGCACAGTAAGGGTATTCAAAAAGGTGCCGTTGACACCGGATGGTCCGACGTGGAAGGGAATAGCATCGGTGGAATTAAGCTCAGTTCCAGAAGTGTGAACATCGGTCGACCGATGTTTTTCCGAATGAACGCATCGGATGATTTGAGATACTGACTGAACTGGCCCTTGGCTTTTGAACACCAACTAATCCGATGATAGTCTGACCTAAGCATCGGATTATCCGATGACTACTAAACAGCAACATCCCATATATGTCCTTTGACCAAACAAACAAACAATGAGAAACACATGTCTTAGGACTTTTTGGGCAACCCCTTACCCCTCAAAAATGCTAATATGCCAATAGCTTGGCTAAGCCTTAAAGCGAATAGAACACCGAAGAAAAATGGAAGGAAATCATCCAAATAAAATTTAAGGCCCATGCTTTGTGAGCTAGAGTATGAAGACTTCTATCTCTTTAGAGCATGTTCCTCTAGGCATTAACGCACCTAACATTTTGTTCTTTCCACCACATATGAGTTGAGATATTGCATTTCAAACAAGTCTCTTTCTCATGAGGTGGGTTCCCCTTTGTGACAATCTACCGTATGCAATGCCAAGCAATTTTATAGTGCAAGAAATTACAAGTCTATATGGCAGGCATCATGCAAGGCATAAAATAAATCTATCTTGCCAAATTTGAACCTTTCAAAGGCTTCTTTAGGGAGAGCCACTCTCCAAACCTTGGGGAAACCCAAAAGAACCTCCATCCCAAGCTAACCCTTGCTCACCCCTATCCTTTGAGAGTTAGACAAGACATATATGAGATGCATTCTTACATGACGTTCGTTGCATCTAGCACATTTAACTCACTTCTTAGCCTAGAAAAAGTTTTCTCATCTAGTGGTTTAGTGAAGATATCCGCCAATTGTTCTTCGGACCTAACACCTCGCAATGAGATGTCTCCCTTAGCTTCATGGTCCCTCAAGAAATGATGGTGAATATCAATGTGCTTAGTGCGGGAGTGTTGAACAGGGTTTTTAGCTATCTTAACCGCACTTTCATTGTCACAAAGGAGAGGCACACAACCAAGTTTAATACCAAAGTCCGAAAGGGTTTGCTTCATATAGAGAATTTGGGCACAACATGCACCGGCCGCAATATATTCCGCTTCCGCCGTGGACAAGGCGACGGAATTTTGCTTCTTGCTTGACCAAGATACTAGGGAACGCCCAAGCAAGTGGCACCCACCGGAGGTACTCTTGCGATCCACGCGGCATCCGGCAAAGTCCGAATCCGAGTATCCCAAGAGATGGAATTTTGCACCTTTAGGGTACCACAAGCCCACACTAGGGGTATGCTTAAGATACCTAAGTATTCTAAAGACCGCCTTCCTATGCGATTCTTTAGGTGCCGCTTGAAAGCGAGCACACAAGCATACACTAAACATGATATCGGGCCTAGATGCGGTAAGATAAAGCAATGATACAATCATAGAACGGTAGTTAGATTGGTCAATAGGTTTACCGTCCTTATCCGCGTCGAGATGAAAATTTGTTGCCATTGGAGTGCTTCTTGAGCTATAATATCCCATCTCAAATTTCTTCAAGAGGTCCTTGGTGTACTTTTCTTGATAGACGAAGGTCCCCTCTTGAAGTTGCTTGATTTGAAATCCAAGGAAGAAGTTGAGCTCTCCAATCATTGACATCTCGAATTCCCTAGACATCATTTTGCCAAACTCATGGCTAAGAGCCTCGTTAGTTGAACCAAAAATAATATCATCAACATAAATTTGACAAATAAACAAATCTCCGTTGATGTCTTTGGTGAAGAGTGTAGTGTCCACCCTCCCGATCTTGAATCCTTGCATGATAAGGAAATCTCGTAGTCGTTCATACCACGCCCTAGGTGCTTGCTTGAGCCCGTAGAGCGCCTTGTGCAACCTTTACACATGATTAGGATTCCTCGGATCTTCAAACCCAGGAGGTTGTTCAACATAAAAAAGCTCATTAATGTAACCATTAAGAAAGGCACTTTTCACATCCATTTGATAAAGTCTAATATTATGATGTGATGCAAAGGCAAGAAGTATATGGATGGCTTCTAGCCGGGCGACCGGGGCAAATGTCTCCCCAAAGTCTAGTCCTTCAACTTGTGAGAACCCTTTGGCCACAAGTCTTGCCTTGTTGCGGACCACAACGCCATTCTCATCTTGTTTGTTGCGGTACACCCACTTGGTTCCAATGACGTTCTTGTCCTTGGGTCACTCCTCCAACACCCAAACTTCAGTGCGGATGAAGTTGTTGAGTTCTTCTTGCATAGCCATCACCCAATTTGGATCTTGGAGTGCTTCCTCAATGTGAGTGGGTTCTACACATGAAACAAACGAGTAGTGCTCACAAAATGAGGCAAAATGGCGAGAACGTGTACTTACACCCCTTGACGGACTTCCGATGCTTTGGTCCATCGGATGCGCCTTGGAGATGCGTCCATGCCTCATAAGTGGTTGTGAAGCACTTGGCGAAGGTGATGCGTGTTGCTCCTCTTGTGGTTGGACTCGATCATGGACTTCTTCTTCTTCTTGATGTTGTTGTGCTTGTGAGTCTTTGAGTCGGCAATGGATCATCCTTCTCTTCTTCGTCAACTTGAGGCGCCATTGAAGTGTTGATGTTGGAACTTGAAGCTCCCCCTTGATCATGGCTCTCCTCAACTTCAGACTTGATGTTTCCAATGGTCATGTTCTTCATGGCTTCTCGTAGAGGCTCATCATCTATTTCATCATGACCAAAACTCTCCTCTTGGGAGCCATTAGATTCATCAAACTCAACATCACAACTTTCCTCAACTAAACCGGAGGTTTGGTTGAATACTCGATATGCTTTTGAGTTTGATGCATAACCAAGAAATATACCAACATCACATCTTCTTTCAAACTTACCGAGCCTTTTCTTGCAGTAGATGTAGCACTTGCATCCAAAGACTCGAAAGTAGGAGATGTTGGGCTTTCTCCTAATGAGAAGCTCGTACGGGGTCTTTTGAAGTAGTCGATGGAGATAGACCCTATTTGCGACATGGCACGCCGTGTTGATTGCTTCGGCCCAAAACTTCTTCGACGTGTCGTAGTCATCAAGCATTGCTCTCGCAAGAGTGATGAGTGTCTTGTTCTTCCTTTCAACGACAACGTTTTGTTGAGGAGTGTATGTGGCCGAAAACTCATGTTTCACGCCTTCACGGTCACACCACTCCCCAATGTTGTAGTTTTTGAATTCGGTGCCATTGTCACTCTGGACCTTGATGATGGGAAGTTGAAATTTCCTTTGAGCGCGGTTGGCGAAGGTCTTGAACACTTCCGGAGTTTCACTCTTGTCACCTATAAATAGAGTCCAAGCATAGCGAGAGTAGTCATCAACTATAACAAGACAATAGAGGTTACCGCCAAGGCTTTGATATGTTGACGGTCCGAAGAGGTCCATGTGGAGTAGCTCAAGTGGCTTGGAGGTTTACACCATTGTCTTCATTGGATGGTGTGAAGCAACTTGCTTCCCGGCTTGACAAGCGCTACAAAGCTTGTTCTTCTCAAGAGTGACATCCTTGACGCCGGTCACCATCCCAAGTTTGAATGACTTCTTGAGTTTTCTCATCCCAATATGCGCTATGCATCGGTGCCATAGCCATCCCAAACTTGTCTTAGTGAAAAGGCAAGTGGTCAAGCTAGCATTCTTGTTGGAGAAGTCTACTAGGTAGAGATGTCCATGCCAAAATCCTTTGAAGACTATGTCTTGGCTTGTTTCACTACTCACAACAACATCATTTTTGCTAAATGTGCATGTTAGTCCAAGATCACATAGTTGTGCAATTGAAAGTAAATTAAAACTAAGTGACTTGACATACAGAACATTGGAAATGGATAAATCATTTGAAATAGCACTTTTACCTAACCCAATTACCTTTCCCTTAGAGTTATCACCAAATGTTACTTGTTCATGATTGTCGGGGTTTTCTATGGTGGTGAACATACCATCATTGCCGGTCATATGTTGGGTGCACCCGCTATCGAGTACCCAATACTTTCCTCCGGCTTTGTAGTTCACCTACACACATGAATTCAATTTTTAACTTTAGGCACCCAAGCCAACTTAGGTCCTTGTATGTGTGATACAAGTGTCTTTGGGACCCAAAGTTGCTTGGGGAGCTTCCCCTTCATGCCCTTCATGTCCTTTCCAATGAACCTAGCCTTCACCTTGCCATATACTTTATTCAAGAGATAATAATGATCATTGAAAGTAGATTTGTAATTAATGGGCAACTTGGGAGAGGGTCGGTTAGGAAGAGGACACTCCCTTGTGTGGTGACCGGTGACCTCACAATGTTGGCAATAAGAACCAACTTCCTTGATGAAGCTTGTTCTAAGCTCCGGTGAAGGCACCTTTCCTTTGTTAGGCACCGGGAAGGATCCAAGTCCTCTCTTGTTGAAGGCCTTTGCTTGTTGGAAGAGTATTTCCTTGTGTTTGACTTCCCCTTTTGAAAGTCTAGCCACACTAGTGCGGAGACTCTCAATTTCTTCCAACAAGTCCTTCTCCCTAGCGTTTGCTTTCAAAGACAAAGACTTGTTCAAGGCATTAGTGACATGAGAAGTAATGGATATCCTATCATTAAGAGTTTGCTTCTTTACATTTTTCAACTCTTGATCAAGCACGTCATGAGCAAGGTTAAGTGTTTGATGTTCTTGTACTAACTTGTTGTGCTCTTCCAAGAGTGTTTGGTGTGTTAAGTTAAGCTCATGATTATCTAACTTGATTTTAGCCTTTTCTTCCTCAATTTGCTTGATGAGATTTGACCGTGTCATGCTCTTTGAGTATGCTTTCAGACTTGTCAAGCAAATCGAGGTTGGCACTCTCAAGTCTAGCATGAGTTTCTTCAAGAGCTTTAACCTTACTCTTTTCCCTCTTAATGATAGCACGATATTCATTTATCAAAGAAGTTAAATAATCGGGGCAAAGCTCATCATCGCTAGAGTCGTCACATACCTTGGTGTTACCTTTCGCCATGAGGCACATGGGCGGTGGATGAAGAGGTGAGTCATCATTGTTGGCAATGGCGAGGCCGGCCAAACTTTCTTCTTCCACTTCACTCTCTTCATCACTTGTTTCTTCGTCGGTGACCCATTCATTTGCCTCACACATGAACACCTTTTGTGGGCCATTTCTCTTCTTTGGGAAGAGTCTTGCCTTCTTGCCCTTGTCATGTTTCCTCTTCCCAAAGGATCTTGGTTTGGGTTTGGCCTCTTCTTCATCATCTTCACTTTCTTCAAGCTTGCGATGCTTGCTCTTGTGGTTCTCTCTTCTTTTGTCCGGTTTTGGACAATCATAGGAGATGTGGCCTAGATCACCACAATTGTAGCAAGTCTTGTGATCATCTCTCCTTGGTAGAAATGCTTTCTTCTTGAGATCAAAGGTGTATCCCTTCTTGGTAATCTTGGAGTTCAAGCGTGAGAACTTCCTCATCATCAATGCAAGCTCATCATCTTCATCTTCACTTGATGCTTGCTCCTCTTCACTTGAGCTAGGCTCAACCACCTTCTTCTTCTTGAGGCTTGTTTTCTTGGTGGAGGCCTTTAGAGCAATTGTTTTTGAAGATGATTGCTCCATCATCCCAAGTACACTCATCTCATGAGCGTGAATTTCTCCAATGAGCTCCGAAACTTCAATGTGGTCAAGAGACTCCTTTTGAAGCATGGAGTTGATGATGTTGTACTTTGGCTTGGGAAGGAGCACGAGGATCTTGCGGTTGATGAGTCCCTTGCCAAGAGAAGCAATGTCAAGAGCATTAATTTCTTCAATAAGTACATTTAAGCGAGAGAACATCTCATTGACATTTTCATGAGGTAGCATCTTAAATTCATCATATTTTGCTTTAAGCATGTGATATTTAAGTTCCTTGACTCGAGAAGAACCCTCATGAATCTCTATTAAGCAAGCCCAAATTTCACAAGCTTTTTCTTTGCTAGCAATCCTAGCAAACACATCTTGACTAATACATTCATAGATTGCATTCCTAGCTTTAGCATCCCATTTAATTTGATCACCAACATAGTTGTGTTCTCCAAACCCCGCGTGGGTCGCTTCCCATACTTCGGGAGCAATAGCCTCTAGATAAGCGTGCATGCGTGCTTTCCAATAGGCAAAGTTCTTGCCTTCGAAGATAGGAACCGAACCCCCAACCTTGGCCATTTTAGCTCTCTAGCGGTGAAGCTAGAATGATCCTATGAGCAACCTCGCTCTGATACCAATTGTAAGGATCGAATGCCCAAGAGGGGGGTGAATTGGGCTTCTTTTAAAAAATCTAAGCAATAAAACTTAATCTCTAAAAGCCCAATTCCCTACGCAAACAATCTATGCATTGAAGTAAATAGCAACTTCGCGGAATATAAAATTCATAAATGTAAGGGAGAGGAAGAAGATGCAAACTCCTGAGGAGACACAAGGATTTATCCCGTGGTTCGGCAAGATCGTCAAGATCTTCCTACATCCACGTTGTGGCACCCACCAAAGGGTATAGCCACACCCAAGTCACCGAGATGAGGGATCTCCACTATTCTTCTCCGTTTGCCAACCTCGGCAAGGTGGAGCTCAAGCCTTGTACAACTTCGACCCTCCGGGCTTCCACAAACGCCTTGGCAAGCTCCGGAAGTCTCTCACAGTTACAAACACCAAGGGGCACTCCCTTGAGGCTCTCACTATCCTAGAGATTCCACTCACCCAGAATGGAGGCACACAAGCTCTTTCTCTAGCTAGCTCTAGCCTATCTCTTGGTGTGTAGGTGGTCGAAATGATGTAGAAGTGATGGCTCTTGGTCTTGAATGCTTGTGGGT
The DNA here is from genome assembly GCA_036927565.1 of Tuctoria greenei. Taxonomy (NCBI): domain Eukaryota; kingdom Viridiplantae; phylum Streptophyta; class Magnoliopsida; order Poales; family Poaceae; genus Tuctoria; species Tuctoria greenei. The sequence continues at coordinate 95,303 of JAYESD010000132.1, forward strand.
GTGTTGAGAATGTCTGGTGATCAAGACTTGTCAAAATGACAGGTTTAGGGGGTATTTATAGCCAGCCTCCACGAAATAGCCGTTGGAAAAGTAGGCTGACACAACTTTTCTGCGAACATCGGATGATCCGATGTCTCCCCTTTAGTTATCATCGATCAAGTTTACTTTAGCTGACGTCATTGTGTCAGATATGACCGTTGTTAGACCGATGTTGCACTTGTCTTCTCATCGGATGATCCGGTGACTCTTCCTCCAGAATTGACTCAAACTTGATGCTTACTTGAGTGATTGACCGATGTGTATATTTCTGTACATCGGATGATCCGGTGCTACACTTGGTCCAAGGATATTACAAACTGTACTGATGGACCGATGTAGCCTAGCCCTTAACATCGGATGATCTGGTGAGTGCTTTGTTCTGAGGTCTTCTTCTTCTGCTGAACCAACTCGACCGATGTGTTGTTCTCTAGAAACATCGGTTGATCCGATGAGTTGATTTTGTTTGCTTCGAGTTGTTTCTAAGTGATTCTTTTGTGTCTTGCTCAAGTGACCTCTTGAGCTTTGTTGGAAATATATTTCTGATGATTGTCAGGCATTAAGTGTCATTAATTGTGGTTGAATGACTTTGTCATAAGAGCTTTCACTTCTTGTCTTCATATCATTGATTTGATCTCATAAATTGATTGTTTAGGGGTCTCCAATGACATATTGATTTCATTTGATTGAGTGATTATGAGAGACCTTGCATCCACAAATTCATTAGTAAAGTCCAATGGTTGTCATTAATCACCAAAACCATACCTCATGGGGGCCTAGATGCTTTCACATGTGCTTAATCGGGTTCCCACTAAGTCAGCACCTCAGACACCGTATGAGATGTGGACAAGACGTAAGCCCTTATTAAACTTTTTTCATATTTGGGGCTGTCCAGCTGAGGCTAAGATGTTCAACCCAAACATTAGTAAGCTGGAATCTAGAACAGTTAGTTGCCATTTTATTGGCTATCCTAAGAAAAGTAAGGGTTTTAGGTTCTATTGTCCAGATCGGCATACTAAGTTCATAGAAACACGACATGCCGTATTCTTAGAAGACGCTATAATCAGGGGGAGCACGATATGGTGGGAAATAGACCTTGAGGAGGAACGGATTAGTTTACCCGTTCCGATGACTCAAGAGCCTTATTTCATCCTACCTGCTGTTGTCGTACCACCAGCACCTGGTGCTGGTGACACAACGCCTATTGTTGCACCTCCATCGGCCACAATAGAAATAAGTGAGGTTCAGCCTTCTCAGCCTGTTGAGGACATGGTCGAACAAAATGAGGTTCAGCAGCAGCCTCAACCCTTAGATGATGCTCATGTAAGAAGATCGCAAAGAGTAAGACGGTCGGCCATCCCGGACGACTATCAGATCTACTTGAGCGAAGAAGTTAAGATGGAGGATGATCCCACCTCTTACGAAGATGCCATGAGGCGACCTCAGTCATCTGAATGGCATATGGCCATGGAAGATGAAATGAGTTCCATGAGTGCCAACAAAGTTTGGAACTTAGTAGAGATTCCTAAAGGAGCCAAAACTGTAGGCTATAAGTGGGTCTACAAGATTAAGCGTGACTCTAAAGGGAAGATCGAAAAGTATAAGGCTAGACTTGTTGCTAAGGGATTCACTCAGCGGGAGGGTATTGATTATAATGAGACCTTCTCTCCCGTGTCGACATTAGTAGCGCATTATGACTTAGAATTACATTAGATGAATGTAGAGACAGTGTTCCTTAATGGGGATCTATATGAGGACGTCTATATGACACAACCGAAAGGTTTTATCGTTAAGGGTAAGGAACATATGGGATGTCACTTGAAGAAATTCATTTATGGACTTAAGCAAGCTTCAAGATAATGGTATCTCAAGTTCGATGAGATTATTAGAAAGTTTGGGTTTAAGGAAAATGAGGAGGATAATTGCATTTATGCTAAGTTTAAGAATGAAAAGTTCATTTTCTTAGTCCTTTATGTGGATGACATCCTATTAGCAAGCAGTGATGTCAACCTGCTCTTAGAAACTAAGAAGTTTTTATTCTCAAACTTTGATATGAAGGATCTAGGTGAAGCGACCTATGTTTTAGGGGTTGAAATACACCGAGATCGTGTTAAGGGGGTTTTAGGACTATCTCAGAAGGCATACTTAGAAAGCATACTTAGAAAGTATGGTATGCATAATAGGAAAGCCTCGCCTGCTCCAATAATTAAGGGCGATAGATTTTCAAACTCTTAATCGCCTAAGAACCAGTACGAGGTTGATCAGATGAAAGGAATTCCTTATGCTTCTGCTGTCGGAAGCTTGATGTATGCTCAAGTTTGTACACGCCCTGGCTTAGCTTTTGTGACTGGAATGTTTTGCAGATATCAAAGTTATCCAGGATTAGATCACTGGAAAGTTGTTAAGAAAGCATTAAGATACATATAGGGTACTAAGCACCTCATGCTGACATATAGTAAGACTGAGTCACTAGAAACAGTGGGCTATTCAGATTAAGATTACGCGGGTTGTGTGGATACTAAGAAATCCACGCCAGGTTACATATTCACCCTCGCGAATGGATCTATATCGTGGAAAAGCTCCAAACAAGCAATCACTACATCGTCCACAATGTATGCTGAGTTTGTTGCTTGTTATGAGGCGTGAGGCCACCGGGCAGGCATCTTGTCTTAAGAAATTCGTTCCCGGTCTTAAAGTGGTCGACAACATTCATAAACCACTTAAGTTATACTACGATAATTAGCCAGCATGTATGTACTCTCACAACAACAAGTCGAGTGGTGCTGTCAAACACATCGACATTAAGTACTATGTTGTGGAAGAGAAAATCCAGGATCACACAATCAGTATCTAGCATATCAGTACTAAGCAAATGTTTGTGGATCCGCTAACTAAGGGCCTCCCACCCAATGTGTTCAGTAAACACGTAGCCGGCGTGGGTTTGAGGGAGACTCTGTGATAATATCCTGGATTCTAAGGGGCCACCAAAGTGTAAGACAATTTCTTTTTGTGAGATGTATCGTGGTCTTCGAGTCCAACAGTACGTAAATGGCTATTTTGATGTGTCGTGCCCTTTATGTCAAAGGAAAAGAAATATGTGTAAGATTAGTTCAGTAAATAAGATAATAAGTTAAGGACCCGAGATCAAGTGAGAGAATGTTAGTCTGCTATGATCCCGGTCCCACATGGGCAACAACCATGACCGGGTCGTACTCTCCCTGGCGCCCTGATCAGGGCGCAACGGACTCAGTTCCGTGCAGCCCTCTCTCGTACGCGCTGTATAAACAAGGGACCGTCGGGGTGTGGACTCACAAGTTGAGTCCACATCCATAGGTCTCCAACAGTTTCTAACCCTAACCGATCCTAAGCTAGCGCGGAACGAGGGGAAGAACCGCACTTGTCTCATGGAGATCGCACTCTGCATCGCGCTGCCACTGCACCGATGACCTCCCTGCATCGACGATCACCCTGCGTCAATCTCTCTCCATCAATCATCCGTTTGAGCCCAATGGCATCAAACGGATCCACTAACGGTAACCCTTATCTCCCACTCCTTAATTTCCTAAGCATCTTTTACATGTTCATATGATCTATTTGTGTATCCTTAATTGATTGTTTGCATAAGTAATTAGATAATAGATGTTTAATTATGCCTGTTAGATTAGATTAGACCTAAGTTTACCTGATTAGATGTTCACAGTAATGATCCTAAGCACCCTAATACATAACAATGGCATCAGAGCCATGTTGTTGAAATCTAATCCAGTAATTAAGTCTTAATCAGATAAATTAAGTTTCTAATCATGTTTTAGCTTAAGCCTAGTCTCAGTTAGTTAAGTTTAATTTCGATTAAGATTAATTTAACACAACAATTAGAAGGAGGGGAAGTCAGTCTCGATTTCGGTTAATTAGAGCTCAGAATACAAGCCGAAATGAATCAAAATAAGAAAATTAGATTAAGGGGAAGAGGAACTTATCTGGATCAAGGTGGCCTTGTGCCACCGAATCCTCCTCAGTGCAGGGTTAGGGTAAACCCTAACCCTAGCATCTTCTTCCTTCGTCGGCGGCCAACCGGCCGATCTCTCCCAACGGAGAGAACAACGGCGCTTTCGACCTCAGACACAACACCAGGGTTCAGGCCAAAGCCCCAACCCTAGCCGTGCTGCTCAGCCGCCGCTGTCACCTCAGAGCCTAGGGTTGGGAAACCCCAACCCTAGGTGCTCTTCTTCATTGGCGGCATGTAGTGCGCGCCATGGTGGAGCTCTTGACAGCGCCGGAGTCCCTGCAATCAATCACTCACAGACACTCAAACACTCGGTGCGCGCCGCGCTAGGGTTAAGGGTCGGAACCCTAACCCTAGCGGCGGGTTTCCTTCGACGACCGACCGACCGCACCACACGCGGTGATGCGACGGCGCCGGAAGCCCCCGCCGACGACGCATAGACCGAACCCTCCACTCAGAGTCGGCACGTGACAGTTTTCCTCGACGGAAACCAACAGACGCCGTTGACACCGGCGGAGAAGCACCTCGAGGTGCTTGACCCTCGCCGGAGACGACGACGCGGCGGCGCCGGAGGTCCCGCGCGGCCGGCGCTCACTCGCCGCCGCTCTCCTCACTCGCTTCGCTCCATCAGGGGTGAGGACAAATGAGCTAGGGTTTCGGAACCCCGCGACGGCGAAGGCTTAAGTACCCCCCGATCTAAGCGTTGAACCGTTCGATGGGCGATGGACGACTCAGATGATGCGAGGCATTAGACTTGCGGGCAACGTGAATCGTCGGATCGAGATCTGGCGATTCGTGGCGCGCGTCGCTCCACCGCCTAAGCAAATGGGCCCCGAGCCCATGCGGGATGAGCGGATGGGCCACTGGGCTGCCCTTTTAATTTTGGGGGGATTTTCAGATTTTTTGGACAGGCCAATTTTGGCCGTGGGCCAAAAGGCTAATGGACCGCACACACTGTTTTCCAATTTTCAGTTAAGGATTTTTTGGAAGTGGACTGGGCCATTTTTCTCAATGGGCTGAATTTAAGGTTTTGAGTCCAATTAGGTTTTTAAGTATTTTCTGATTTTTAGAATAAGTTTAAATTAGAAAAATAATTCCATAAATTAGAGAAATGATTATAAAATTAGTAAAATAGCTGGGAAAATCTCAGAAAATTTTGTGTGATGATTGTGTAATATTTGATTGCATTATTTCTGTAATTTTAGTAATTTTTAAGTTATTAGGTGAATTTTCTCAATTATTTAAATAAAATTAATTGCATTAAGTTTTTGCAATTAATTTCAGTAATTTAAGAAATTAAGTTTATTTTTCTTCCGCTGTTATTTAGCAGTAAATTTAAATAAGTAACCAACGTGAAAGTTTAAATTTGCTGGAATTTTAAGTGTATATGTTTTGCATGGAAATTAAATAAGTAACCAAAGTGAAAATTTAATTTTTGCCATGTTTTAAGTTTATTTCCAGTATATTTGCATTATATTGGGAATTTCTTCATGAATTTTAAGTATGTCTACATGGAAATTAGAGTAACCAACGTGAAATATTTCCATGTCAATTGAGTTATTAAGTAAAGTTGAAATTAGAGTAACCAACATGAAATATTTTCATGATTATTTAAGTGAAATGGTTTTGTTTAGTAACCAACGTGAAAGACATTTCATGCCATTTCTTGTTGTTTAATTGCAATTTTAAGTATATGCTTCATCATATGTTGTTTTAAGTCTTTTTCTAACCCCTATATTTTGTTTTATTAAGGTGCCTCAAACGTGGTAAGTCTCATTGCCTCCATAGAGACTCTTGCTGGTCATAACTATGAGACATGGAATGAGAGACTCAGAATGAACTTAGCAATTGCAAACCTTGACCTTTGCCTAAGAAAAGATCGACCTGTTGATCCTGAAGCTCCATTGCTCAGTCTGAGGAGACCAATGAGGAGTTTGGAGTAAGAAAAGAGGAGTATCTTAAGCTTAAGAAAAGATACCCTAAGGATCTTGAGGCATGGGAGGAATCCAACAGAAAATGCCTCATGGTCATTAAGGCTACCATTTCTGAGACCATAAGAGGAGTTATTCCTGACTGTGAGCTGGAAACTGAGTATCTTGCCAAGGTCAAAAGTCAGTACACAGGCTCCACTAAGACATTAGCAAGCACTCTCCTCAAAAGGCTTGTTAATGAGAGGTACACTGGTGGGGGTGTGAGAGATCACATACTTAAGATGAGTAATTTAAATGCAAACCTCAAGACTCTTAACTTAGCCATGCCAGATGAGATGCTTGTGCATTTCATCTTCATGTCTTTGCCCAAAGAGTTTGAGACATTTGTGATAAATTATAACTCTAAGGAAGATAGCTGGACTTTAGAGAAAGTCATGGCTATGTGCGTTCAGGAGGAGGAGCGCATAAAAGGTAAGGGTGGAGACTCCATTAACTTCACCAAAGGTAAGGGTAAGGGAAAGGTGAAGACTTACTTCACCTCTCCCAAGTCACCATCTCTTAAGGTACATGGCTCCTCTTCTAAGGGCAAAGGAACATCTCCTCATCCTTCTGGTTCTAAGTTGAAATCAGATCAGTGCAAATTTTACAAAGATTTTGGACATCGCCAGAAGGACTGCATTGGTTTTATTAAGTGGTGTGCTAAGAATGGTAAGGATAGTATCACTTTCGTAAATGAATCCATGTACTTAGCTTATTCTCGATCTACTTGGTGGATTGACTCAGGTGCAATTGTGCACGTTTGTAATTCTATACAGGGGTTAAGTACGATGAGGACTATAAGAAGGGAGAAAGGACCATCAAAGTCGCTGATGGCCATGAAGCTGAAGTTGAAGCCATTGGAACTTATCCTCTTAGACTTAGTAGTGGTTTCATACTTAGACTTCATGATGTTCTTTATGTCCTAGTTTAGAGAGGAATTTGATATCAGTGTCATGTTTGGATAATTGTGGATTTGCTTGCCATTTTGGCGAAGACAAATGCTCTATTAGTTTGAATAATAAGATTGTGGGTCTTGCCTTCAGACAAGACATGCTTTACCTATTGTCCACTCATGATAATGTGAATGCCTTAAGTAATGATCAAATTCCCGCTAAGAATGACATGAGAACAAAAAAGCGCAAAAGAATAGATTTGGAAACATCGTCGAAATTATTGCATTGTCGTTTATGCCATATTTCGAGAGGGAGGATCGAACGCTTAGTATATCAATCGATCTTACCCCACTTAGACATTTCAGATTCAGAAGAATGCATTGATTGCATTTAAGGTAAGTTTGTTAAGACTATTAAGAAGAACGGCATACACAGCACGGGAATTTTAGAAATTATTCACATGGACATTTGTGGTCCTTTTCCCGTAGTCTCCGTAGACGGGTATGACTCTTTCATAACGTTCACGGACGACTACACTCATTATGGTTACATTTATCCAATCAATGAGCGATCCGAAGCATTGGATAAGTTTAAGATATTTAAGGCTGAAGTAGAAAATTAGCACAACATTAAGATTAAGGTAGTAAGATCCGATCGTGGAGGTGAGTACTACGGTCGGCATACCCCATATGGTCAGGTTCCTGGACCTTTTGCGAGGTTTTTATAGGAACATGGTATAGTCGCCCAGTATTCTACACCGGACGAACCTCAGCAGAACGGTGTTGCAGAACGTAGAAACCGTACTCTTATGGACATGGTAAGGAGTATGCTAAGTTATTCTATGTTACCGGTTAGCCTATGTATGGAGGCGTTAAAAACCGCCATTCATGTGCTTAATCGGGTTCCCACTAAGTCAGCACCTCAGACACCGTATGAGATGTGGACAAGACGTAAGCCCTTATTAAACTTTTTTCATATTTGGGGCTGTCCAGCTGAGGCTAAGATGTTCAACCCAAACATTAGTAAGCTTGAATCTAGAACAGTTAGTTGCCATTTTATTGGCTATCCTGAGAAAAGTAAGGGTTTTAGGTTCTATTGTCCAAATCGGCATACTAAGTTCATAGAAACACGACATGCCGTATTCTTAGAAGACACTATAATCAGGGGGAGCACGGTACGGTGGGAAATAGACCTTGAGGAGGAACGGATTAGTTTACCCGTTCCGATGACTCAAGAGTCACCCTACCTGTTGTCGTCGTGCCACCAGCACCTGGTGCTGGTGACACAACGCCTATTGCTGCACCTCCATCGGCCACAACAGAAATAAGTGAGGTTCAACCTTCTCAGCCTGTTGAGGACATGGTTGAACAAAATGAGGTTTAGCAGCAGCCTCAACCCTTAGATGATGCTCAAGTAAGAAGATTGCAAAGAGTAAGACGGTCGGCCATCCCGGACGACTATCAGATCTACTTGAGCGAAGAAGTTAAGATGGAGGATGATCCCACCTCTTACGAAGATGCCATGAGGCGACCTCAGTCATCTGAATGGCATATGGCCATGGAAGATGAAATGAGTTCCATGAGTGTCAACAAAGTTTGGGACTTAGTAGAGATTCCTAAAGGAGCCAAAACTGTAGGCTGTAAGTGGGTCTACAAGATTAAGCATGACTCTAAAGGGATGATCAAAAAGTATAAGGCTAGGCTTGTGGCTAAGGGATTCACTCAGCGGGAGGGTATTGATTATAATGAGACCTTCTCTCCCGTGTCATCAAAGGATTCTTTTAGAATCATCATGGCATTAGTAGCGCATTATGACTTAGAATTACATTAGATGAATGTAGAGATGGTGTTCCTCAATGGGGATCTATATGAGGACGTCTATATGACACAACCGAAAGGTTTTGTCGTTAAGGGTAAGGAACATATGGGATGTCACTTGAAGAAATTCATTTATGGACTTAAGCAAGCTTCAAGATAATGGTATCTCAAGTTCGATGAGATTATTAGAAAGTTTGGGTTTAAGGAAAATGAGGAGGATAATTGCATTTATACTAAGTTTAAGAATGAAAAGTTCATTTTTTTAGTCCTTTATGTGGATGACATCCTACTAGCAAGCAGTGATGTCAACCTGCTCTTAGAAACTAAGAAGTTTTTATTCTCAAACTTTGATATGAAGGATCTAGGTGAAGCGACCTATATTTTAGGGGTTGAAATACACCGAGATCGTGTTAAGGGGGTTTTAAGACTATCTCAGGAGGCATACTTAGAAAGCGTACTTAGAAAGTATGGTAAGCATAATAGTAAAGCATCGCCTGCTCCAATAATTAAGAGCGATAGATTTTCAAACTCTCAATCTCCTAAGAATCAGTACGAGGTTGATCAGATGAAAGGAATTCATTATGCTTCTGCTGTCGGAAGCTTGATGTATGCTCAAGTTTGTGCACGCCCTGACTTAGCTTTTGTGACTGGGATGTTTGGCAGATATCAAAGTAATCCAGGATTAGATCACTGGAAAGCTATTAAGAAAGCATTAAGATACATACAGGGTACTAAGCACCTCATGCTGACATATAGTAAGACTGAGTCACTAGAAACAGTGGGCTATTCAGATTCAGATTACGCGGGTTGCGTGGATACTAAGAAATCCACGCCAGGTTACATATTCACCCTCGCGAATGGATCTATATTGTGGAAAAGCTCCAAACAAGCAATCACTACATCGTCCACAATGTATGCTGAGTTTGTTGCTTGTTATGAGGCGTGAGGCCACCGGGCAGGCATCTTGGCTTAAGAAATTCGTTCCCGGTCTTAAAGTGGTCGACAGCATTCATAAACCACTTAAGTTATACTGCGATAATCAGCCAACAGTTATGTACTCTCACAACAACAAGTCGAGTGGTGCTACCAAACACATCGACATTAAGTACTATGTTGTGAAAGAGAAAATCCAGGATCACACAACCAGTCTCTAGCATATCAGTACTAAGCAAATGTTTGTGGATCCGCTAACTAAGGGCCTCCCACCCAACGTGTTCAGTGAACACGTAGCCGACATGGGTTTGAGGGAGACTCTGTGATAATATCCTGGATTCTAAGGGGCCACCAAAGTGTAAGACTATTTCTTTTTGTGAGACGTATCGTGGTCTTCGAGTTAAACAGTACGTAAATGGTTGTTTTGATGTGTCATGCCCTTTATGTCAAAGTAAAAGAAATATGTGTAAGGTTAGTTCAGTAAATAAGATAATAAGTTAAGGACTCGAGATCAAGGGGGAGAATGTTAGTCTGTTATGATCCCGGTCCCACATGGGAAACAACCATGACCGGGTCGTACTCTCCCTGGCGCCCTGATCGGGGGCACAACGGACTTAGTTTCGTGCGGCCCTTTCTCGTACGCGCTATATAAACAAGGGACCGTCGGGGTGTGGACTCACAAGTTGAGTCCACATCCATAGGTCCCCAACAGTTTCTAACCCTAACCGATCCTAAGCTAGCGCGGAACGAGGGGAAGAACCGCACCTGTCTCATGGAGATCGCACTCTGCATCGCGCCGCCACTGCACCGACGACCTCCCTGCATCGACGATCACCCTGCGTCAATCTCTCTCCATCAATCATCCGTTTGAGTCCAATGGCATCAAACGGATCCACTGACGGTAACCCTTATCTCCCACTCCTTAATTTCCTAAGCATCTTTTACATGTTCATATGATCTATTTGTGTATCCTTAATTGATTGTTTGCATAAGTAATTAGATCATAGATGTTTAATTATGCATGTTAGATTAGATTAGACCTAAGTTTACCTGATTATATGTTCACAGTAATGATCCTAAGCACCCTAATACATAACAATGGCATCAGAGCCGTGCTGTTGAAATCTAATCCAGTAATTAAGTCTTAATCAGATAAATAAAGTTTCTAATCATGTTTTAGCTTATTCATAGTCTCAGTTAGTTAAGTTTAATTTCAATTAAGATTAATTTAACACAACAATTAGAAGGAGGGGAAGTCAGTTTCGATTTCGGTTAAGACTTAGAGCTCAGAACACAAGCCGAATCGAATCAAAATAAGAAAATTAGAATAAGGGGAAGTGGAACTTATCTGGATCAAGGTGGCCTTGGGCCACCGAATCCTCCTCAGTGCAGGGTTAGGGTAAACCCTAACCCTAGCATCTTCTTCCTTCGTCGGCGGCCAACCGACCGATCTCTCCCAACGGAGAGAACAGCGGTGCTATCGTCCTTAGACACAACACCAGGGTTCGGGCCAAAGCCCCAACCCTAGCCGTGCTGCTCAACCGCCGCCGTCACCTCAGAGCCTAGGGTTGGGAAACCCCAACCCTAGGTGCTCTTCTTCACCGGCGGCACGTAGTGCGCGCCATGGTGGAGCTCTTGACGGCGCCGGAGTTCCTGCAATCAATCACTCGGAGACACTCAGACACTCGGTGTGCGCCGCACTTGGGTTAAGGGTCGGAACCCTAACCCTAGCGGAGGGTTTCCTTCGACGGCCGACTGACCGCACCCCACGACGGTGATGTGACGGCGTCGGAAGTCCCTTTCGGTGACGCATATACCGAACCCTCCACTCAGAGCCGGCACGCGACGGTTTTCCTCGACGGAAGCCAGCCGACGCCGTCGACACCGGCGGAGAAGCACCTCGAGGTGCTTGACCCTCGCCGGAGACGACGACGCCGGAGGTCCCGCACGGCCGACGCTCACTCGCCGCCGCTCTCCTCACTCGCTTCACTCCGTCGGGGGTGAGGAGAAATGAGCTAGGGTTTCGGAACCCCGCGGCAGTGAAGGCTTAAGTACCCCCCCCCCCCCCCCCCCGATCTAAGCGACGAACCGTTCGATGGGCGATGGACGGCTCAGATGATGTGAGGCATTAGAACCGCACCTGTCTCACGGAGATCGCACTCTGCATCGCGCGGCCAGTGCACCGACGACCTCCCTGCATCGACGATCACCCTGCATCAATCTCTCTCCATCAATCATCTGTTTGAGCCCAATGGCATCAAACGGATCCACTGACGGTTACCATTATCTCCCACTCCTTAATTTCCTAAGCATCTTTTACATGTTCATATGATCTATCTGTGTGTCTTTAATTGATTGTTTGCATAAGTAATTAGATCCTAGATGTTTAATTATGCCTGTTAGATTAGATTAGACCTAAGTTTAACTGATTAGATGTTCACAGTAATGATCCTAAGCACCCTAATACATAACAAGTATCGCCTGTGCATTCCAGCACCAGGGAATTGTGTTTCCAAAAAAGGTTCCCCACTTTTCCTGTCCACGGGTCTGCAAAATGTTAAATGCCTAACATTTCGGCTGCTAGAGTCTGCGAATTCGGCTCCCAGTTACTGCTAGTTAGACCCAGCGAGTAGAACTAAGTACATCACCAAGCCTAAATTCGGCAAGGTTTATAGAGTAGTTGAGATTCAATCTGCATTCATGTCCATCAATCTTACTAACATCAAGGTTAACAGACCGACGCAGAATCTAGGGACATGACCAGGAAATTGCAGTCATGGAGAACTGGGGATTCAGTTGTGGAGGTATTTAATAAGCTGATTCCCTTGTGGGTAATGGTTTATATGTACATAAGTACCTTAAACAGACATGTACCTCATGAAGTTACTCCCTCACAGGACAAACACAAGGGAAATCGAATCCGTGCAAGTGCAAGTGGTTCATCTCAACGATCAGCAACTAAAGTGGTATGTCAATAATTTAGTTAGCTTATTCGTATGCATACAGTCATTACCTTCATAATCCTACATATTTTGGTGACGTGACATGCATATTACCATGACTCACCGTCCACATGGACGTCGACTTGTTGGGTGCAACTGAATTGTAGAAGATATGCTATCCTAGGTTCGGTAAAATAAAAATCATGTTGAGCCTATGACATTGATTATTTTTCCTCTACAATTATCTGCTCGAACGTTTAGTTTTTTATTTTGTCCTCTTATGCTAAGTTGTTTTTTATGGTAATATTTTTCTCTCATGAATTGCCCATTTTCAGCAGAACCATTCAGCCATCACGGTGGATCCAGTTCTGGAAATTCCTCCTGAGTTCGATCCTGATTCTGCTGAGTTTATCTTTGACGTAAGTGATTATGCAACAGAATACAGAAACGAAGATGCTGCGGAAATATCTCTCTATTCAGATTCAGACACTGCCAAGCTGGCTTCGAACATTAGGCACAATGCAACAGATCGGGGTTGGGAGGCAATAGAAATTCCTCATGAGTTTGATCCAGATTCTGTTGAGTCGGTTTCTGACATGAAGCACCATGACGAAAAACAGCAATGGGGGCAATTGGGGATTTCTCTCGATTTTGATTCAGACACCTCTGAGCTGACTCCTGACATAACAGAATATACAATGAAGGGGAACGGGCGGTAGCCCAGTTGGCCAGCGCGCTTGGTTTGCGCCCGTGCCGCCAGGGTTCGATCCCTGGTGCCCACTCTCCTTCTTAATGAATTGGCAGTGCTCCTGTCCATGGTGTCCGGACCATGTCTTCAAAAAAAAAAAAAAAAAAAAAAAAATATACAATGAAACTCAAACAGGTATGGTAACTGTAACTAAAACTGAATGGTCCCATTAGTAAATGCAGTTATATAATAATCTTTATTGCTCGATTACAATCACATGAACGTGCTCAAAAGCTTCGGGCCGATCTAGCTGTTGAAGAGCACAGGGAACAAGAGTTGAGTAGAATGCTAAAGGATATAGTGATAGACCCAAAATTTTCCGAGACGCATAGAAAACGGCCAAGACGAAAGGTAATATACATTTGATGCCTGTGATTTTAGGCTTTAAGATCATTCAATTTATCTATGCAACCTAAAGACTGATTTGTGTTGAGAATTAATACTCTATCTTGGGCTGCATGTGTATATCTGTGTTGGGGTTCCAGAGTAGCATAGAAAGGCTGAAAGTGTGTCACGCCCGGTCATCGTAAAGATGAACAGACGCTAACCACATGTACGCCAGGATCAGTTGAATCGTACATGCGTTGACGAAAGTGAAATATCATTACATAGCCATGTTCGAATACATAAATAGTCTTACAATACGACCCAAAGGTCTACAAATACACACCACAAACCTATATACAACATCTAAACACTTCACCAAGATTATACTACAGCGGAAGGCTAAATAGATAAGAACGGCTCCATCTCCACAGGCAGCCGCGCGTAGGATCGCCAGCCTAGCCCAAGTCTTCCGGGTTGACGAAGAAGTCTTCTGGTGCCGTTTCTTCTTCATATTCTAATGGAAAAGTAAACGTTTGAGTATATAGAGTACTCAGCAAGTGTGGGAAGAGAATGACATGATTGGCTAAAGCAAAGGAAGGCCAATTATGGCTTAAGCACTATGCTTAGAACCTAACCTTAACTTTCAATTATTAATATCATAATTCAAGAAGTAATTCAACACATAATTAAAGATGATGAATGTAACTTGAATCATAAGTAACCACCATTTCCCAACCATAAGCTAATTATAAAGTGGCTCCAAACCGCTCTTGTCCGTGAGCACGGCTGTCATGACAGTTTTACCAAATCTCTGCAAAGAGTGTACCCTTTCCCCACAAGCAGTGATTTCATCCCCTGTTGCCAGGTGGACTAAGTGAACCTCCCTGTTTGCCCGTGGTAGCTAACCACATTACACATTTCCTTTGGTGTGAGGCCAGGAGATCACAACATGGTCTTTACAAAGGTACTCCCGACTAGTGCTAGCCCTCTAAGGTTTCACCACTGAGGCATTCCCAGAGTAACCCTCCGCCTCAGAGCCCCCTCTTGAGCCTTGTGGTTCCCAGAGCAGTACCCCTGCATCATTCCCTGCACCATCCAACTACTAGCATTTCATCGGGAGAAACATAATTAATTGACCAAGCTGCCCCATCTAAGTCTCGTGGTGGTATTATAAAGCTTAGTGGCTTCCTCCATAAACCGGTCCTTAGAATCCGGTGGTACCAAACCCAATCCCGGGTCTCGTGCAAACTGCACCATACCAAATCTATCCAACCACTAGATTCCTATCCACTACTATTGTGTATCCACCACAATTAAAGTAACCATAAAGTTTAACATGTCACAATTGTATGAAATCTCATTCCCAATGTCTAAGCATGGCTAAGCATAATTAATTATCTATCTACTTCCCAACCCACATCAAGTGACAAGGAATTATATGGAACAAGGCATGAAACATGAAATAGGACATCAATTTAATTAGCATGCATCTAACTAAAATCCTAAAATTGGTACAAGATGGTCAAGGGCACTTGCCTTCTTCGAAGACTTGATTGTTGGTGAAGTCTTGGTCTTGGAGATTGAATTTGGGGTCGTAGTACGACTCTAAATATGTTGCCCAAGCATGGCAAAGAGAAATAAAGGCTAAAATAAGTAAAGAGCACACAACACATGACATCATAACATACACATAAGCATAAAACTCTATACAAATGCGTCCCTACGAAGTATTTATTATTTTACATAGCCAAAATATGCATTTTATATTTATCTTACATTTTTAGGATTTATTTATGGCCTAAAATCATTTTTATTGAATTTTTTATGGCCAAAATGTATTTTAAAATTTTTTAATAAATTTTCCATGGTCAAAATACATTTTATTTGTACTCTACAATTTAATCACATCATAAAAATACTTTACACAAAGTTTCCTACTGTTTTTACACTTATTTACCATTTTTATCTATTTTCTACACTTTAAATACTCCTAAAAACAATATTCAGCAATTAAATAAAAGTCCAGGGGCTGGTTAATAAGTTTTCTATACTGTACATGGGATAAATCCATAATTCTATTAATTTCCAGGGGCTAGATTGACTAATTAACTGTTAAAATCCATTTCCAGAGGGTCCAGGGGCTAGATTGCTAAATCCAGGGGCTAGACTAGAATTCCAGCAAAGGTCAGGGGGTAGCCCGCAAGATTCCAGGGGCCACGGTGTAAATGCGACGGCGGGAAATGAATTTTAAACGTGGACCGTTGGATCCTAGATGAACACACGAGATTTAATTATATCGAACCGGTATGAATATCTAATCTCGATCGTTCGGTTTAAACCGAAAGCCGAGATGCGGCCACGACGCCCCCGGCGAAGCAGGCGGCGCACGGCGCGGCGGCGGCCGACTCCCGCGGCGGCGATCTCGCCGGAGTTGGCCAAATCGGCCCAAAACCCGACTCAACTATGCGCATTTAACTCTAAACGAAAGAGGGGAGTTAGAGAAACATACCTAGGTGAGTTTCGAAGTCTGAAATCGGTCGGAGAAGGGTCAGCGACGAGAGGTGGCGGCGGTTGGCGTCGGCACCCGTCGAATCTGGTGAATCCCCGGCGATCTCTCCGCTAGACCTTGCCCGGCGTGCTCCTGGGGACACGACGAAGAGGTTAGGGGGAATTGTGGGGTGAGGCAATCGTCGGTTAGCCGGGAACGAGGGCGGCAGACCTTGGCGACTGTGAGGCTAGGGTTTGAGCGCGGAGAGGAAGAAACAGAGGGGGAGGGGGTGTTTTATAGAGGGGAAGGCGGCGGCGGTTGCTGGCGCACGTGAAGGGCAGTTCCCCGGGGCGAATCGTCGAGGGGTGAGGCAGTTGGAGGGGGGTGTGCGGCGTGGCGCGGCGCGGGAAGGAAAGGAGCAGCGGTTGCCCAGTGGAGGAGATGACAAGCGGGGTCCACGGGGCATAGAGAGAAGGGGGAGGGGAGCTGTCTGGGCCGCGGGTGAGGGAAAGGGAATTGGGCCAGGGGTGGAATTTGGCCCAACAGGGGGGGTTATTTTTTTTTTCTTTTCTTTTGATTTGAATTCAAATTCAAATTTCAATCGTATTCTACTCATTTGAACTTCAAAAATTCACACAAAACTGCAACACCCAAATGCACCTTGTTTTATACATTTTATGCACATGAAATATGGGTGTTACAACTCTACCCCCTTAAAAGGAATCTCGCCCTCGAGATTCGGACGTCCTAAGAGAAAAGATGAGGAAAATCGGCTTTGAGATCTTCTTCTCTTTCCCATGTTGCTTCTGCCTCCGAATGATGTTTCCATTGCACCTTACACATGGGAATGACTTTGTTTCTGGTGACCTTTTCTAATGTCTCAAGTATCTTGACAGGCTGCTCCACATAAGACAAATCTACTTGTACATCGACTGCTTCCATAGGCAATTGTTCCTCAGGCACTCTCAGACACTTCTTAAGTTGCGATACATGGAATATGTTATGAACATCTAACAAGTGCGGTGGAAGCTCAAGCTGATAAGCCACTTCACCTCGTCGTTCGAGTATCTTGAATGGACCAATGTAGCGGGGTAACAACTTGCCTCTTACTTTAAATCTTCTCAACCCTCTCATAGGTGACACCTTCAAGTACACATAATCACCGACCTCAAAGGTTAGATCGCGTCTTCGAGTATCTGCATAACTCTTCTGTCTTGTTTGGGCTGCCTTTAGGTTCTTCCTTCTTGCACTTGTCTTTCAGCCTCTTTCAATACATCAGGACCAAAGACTTGGCTTTCCCCAGTTTGATTCCAAAACAACGTTGTCCTACATTTCCGCCCATACAATGCTTCAAAAGGATACATCTTCAAACTGGCTTGGTAACTGTTGTTGTAAAATTCGGCATATGGCAGATTCTTATCCCAACTTTGGCTATTCTTTAGAGCACACGCTCTTAACATGTATTCTAATATCTGGTTGGTGCGTTCTGTCTGACCGTCAGTCTGAGGATGATACGCCGAACTAAAATTTAGACGGGGATCCATTGATTCATGCAACTTCTGCCAGAATCTTGAGGTGAATTGAGTGCCTCTGTCTGAGATGATCTTCTTAGGAACTCCATGTAAACATACAATCCTGGAGATATACAGTTCCGCCAACTTGGGACTATTGTAAGTTTCTTTCACAGGAATAAAGTGGGCAACTTTAGTCAAACGATCCACTATAACCCATATAGAATCATATCCAGATTGTGTCCCTGGTAGTCCCACAATGAAATCCATACTAATTTCTTCCCATTTCCATTCTGGCACTTTGATTGGTTGCAATAACCCTGCTGGTCTTTGGTGTTCCGCCTTAATCAATTGACATGTATCACATATGGCCACATATTCTGCTACATCCCGTTTCATTCCATGCCACCAATATCGATCTTTAAGGTCTTGATACATCTTTGTGCTTCCGGGATGAATGGAGTATGATGAGTTATGAGCTTCCCTTAGTACAACTCTCTAATCTCCTTGATATCTGGAACACAAATCCTCTTTCCAAGCCATAGGGTTCCTTATTCATCCTCCCTAAAGTTCGGAGTTTTTCCCTTCTTCATTAATTGCTTGATCTCCTTGATCTTCTCATCATTCTTTTGTACTTCTTATATATCATGTTCAAGGGTTGAGTCCACTTCCATAGCAATTGCTTCAATACTAGACACTAAACATAAGTTTAACCTTGCAAATTCTTCACATAACTGGGGTTGAAGAGCTTGCACTGACAAATTATTACATTGTCCTTTTCTGCTTAGAGCATCAGCGACCACATTAGCCTTTCCTGGATGGTAGTTGATTCCCACATCGAAGTCATTTATTAACTCCAACCAACGACGTTGTCTGAGATTAAGATCTGGTTGTGTGAATATGTACTTCAAGCTCTTGTGATCCGTGTATATCTCGGTTCTTTTTCCCATCAAGTAGTGTTCCATATCTTCAATGCGTGGAAAACAGCTACCAATTCTAAATCATGGGTTGGATAATTCCTCTCATGTTTCTGAAGCTGTCTTGAAGCATAAGCTACAACTTGTCCTCCTTGCATTAAGACACATCCTAAACCATTACCAGATGCATCACAATAAACTACAAACTCCTTCTGCATATCAGGCATTACCAATACCGGTGCACTGGTTAACCTCTTCTTCAACTCGGCAAATCTCACTTCACATTCGGGGGTCCACTTGAAAGCAACTCCTTTCTCAAGAAACTTGGTTAGTGGTCGAGAGATCTTTGAAAATCCCTCGATGAATCGATGGTAATAACCATCCATGCCTAAGAATCTTCGTATATCATGTACACTCTGAGGTGTTTCCCATTTAAGGACATCGGCCACTTTGCCTGGATCCACTGTTATACCTCCTTCAGATATGACATGACCCAAAAATGACACTTCCTTTAACCAAAACTCACACTTACTAAGTTTGGCATATAATTGGTGTTGGCGAAGCTTCTGTAGAGCCATCCTGATGTGCTCCACATGCTCTTCTTCAGTCTTGGAGTAGATGAGTATGTCGTCGATGAACACCACTACAAACTTGCCCAAGTACTCCATGAATACCTTGTTCATTAGATACATAAAATATGCCGGAGCATTGGTCAATCCAAACGACATAACTGTATACTCATATAATCTATATCGAGAGACAAATGCGGTCTTGGGAATATCTGAGGACCTAATCCTCAATTGGTGATAACCTGAGCGAAAATCAATCTTAGAGAACACACATGATCCTCTCAACTGATCAAATAAATCTTCAATTCTTGGCAGTGGGTACTTATTCTTGATTGTTACCGCATTTAAGGCACGGTAATCAACACACAACCTTTGAGTACCATCCTTCTTAGGTACAAATATGACTGGTGCTCCCCAAGGCGATGAGCTAGGGTGAATATATCCTTTCCCCAATAACTCCTCAATATGATCCTTTAGTTCAGCTAGTTGTTTAGCATCCATTCTATACGGCCTCTTATATATTGGGGCCGTTCCAGGTACTAATTCAATGACAAACTCAATCTCTCGGTCAGGGGGCATACCTGGTAAGTCATCTGGGAATACATCTGGAAACTCACTCACAACCCTGATGCCTTATGTACTCTCAAGATGGTTAAGTTGTACAACTGCTTCTTGTGTCTGTTTTGGCTTGAACTCCACTGTCGTGCCATTTGGGTGTGTTAAGCAAATTGTCCTAGTTGCACAATGAATTACTCCTTGATTATTTGTCAGCCAGTCCATCCCCAGAATGATGTCTAATCCTTGTGAGTCCAACACTATTAGGTTGGCCCAAAAGACTACCCCCCTTATGTTTATACTCACTTTACAGCATAGATGCCTTGCCACCATCTCTCCTCCAGGAGAGTTTATCAACAATGGCCGGTTCAAGAATGCAACTACCATGTCATGCTTCTTTATGAAATCTTTGGATATAAATGAATGTGTAGCACCTGAATCAAACAATATTGTGGCAGGGTGGGAATTAGCAGAAAACATACCGATCACCACATCAGGTGCTTCCTGCGCTTGCTCCAAAGTCACATGGTTGACACGTCTAGGTGCGTTCTGCTGCTTCTTTGGACAATTGTTGGAGTAATGTCCCCATTCTCCACACTTATAGCACTGAACTCCTGCAGCATTGTTCTGACTCTTATTGCCTCCTGGTTGATTCCTCGGTGGTTGTCCATTGGGACGGTTAGCTGGGGTTGAAGGGCGAGGGGGTTACATTTGCTGGCGAGGGGGTTGCATTGGTGGGCGTGGAGGTTGTTGTTGCTGGCGCATCTGCTGATTGTAGGGTGTGGACGGCCTATAGTTGGGGTTTGGGAATCTTTGCCCTGAGTAGTTCATAGGGCGAGTCATAGGTGTTGTAGGCTGAGGGTTGATACGAGGGCGTACATTGCTACTAGAGGCATGTCCCAGAGCCAACTTTCTCTTCCTTTCATCATCATCCAGTTCCTTCTTAGTCCTTTCCACTTCAAAAGTCTTATCAACCAATTTCTGAAAGTCGCTGTAATCACTGGAAGACATGGCGAACTTCAACTCCTTGTCCAATCCATTCTTGAAACGGAATTGTTTCTTGGAATCCGTATCCACATATGTCGGTGCATAGCGAGATAACTGAGTGAATGCATTTAAGTAGGCTTGCACCATCCTTCGACCCTGCTTTAACATGAGGAACTCCTCACGTCTTGCTTGGACTTCTCCCTCAGACACAAAGTGATTGCGGAAATTCATCCTGAATTCTTCCCAAGTAATGTTCTCCGGATCCTGGTGGGCTTCAGTGAAGGCGATCCACCAGTCAGCCGTCGGTCCTTGGAGTTGATGAGAGGCTAGAAGTACCTTCTCTCTTCCTTCACAGTGTATGAGCCTCAACTTGCTTTCAACCGTTCGAAGCCAATCCCCGGCATCCATTGGTTCAGTGATTGTGGCAAAGGTGGGTGGATGAGTGTTAAGGAAGTCCCTTAGAAAGGATCTTGGCGGAAAAGGTGGTGGTGGTGGAAGGTTGTATTGTGGTGGTGGTGGGGGTGGGGCTTGCTGCATATTGGTAACAATTTGGGTGAGGTTGGTGAGTAATTGGGTTTGTATGGCAATCATCTGCTGCATCTGCTGCGCTGCTGGGGCTCCTCGAGCACCCCTACCATTCCATCCTGGCACACCTCCAAGTCCTTCCTCTTGGGGCACAACACCCCTTCCACGACCTCTACCTCTACCTCTTCCAGCCATCTGTATAGGGAATAATTGAAACTTTAGGATAATAGATAAGGTATAGAAGGGTACGCTACGGTAAACGGTCCCAAGTACATGCATCAAGGGAAACATATATATATAGCAAGCAAATTCATTAACCAACTAGTGCGGATGTGGACAGGATGCTAATGCATTCCACAACTCGCACGACACACTAACAAGCCTATATACAAATGACATGGATGTGGACAGGATGCCGAAGCATTCCACAACTCACGTCGCACACACACACACAACATGAAGCAAACTAATACAACACCATAGATCATACAACTCAAGACTAGAGAGGGCGCAGCTACACGCTCCTACATACTAAGGGTAGGTGTCTTGAGTCGTCCAACAGGGTAACAAGTCTACCCCTACTCGTCGGAGTCCTCCTCGGTCTCCTCCTCGGGATCCTCCTCCTCCGTGTCCTCGCCCGATTTCACGGGTGAGTTCATATGACAATTCGGAGAGTTTGGGTCTCACGGTTCAACGTCCGAAGCGTACTGAGGAGAGTTCGGGTCAGCTGCAGTGATCCTCGCGTAACGTCGGCGATGTCGCTCGTAGCTGCCAACAAGGTCCCTGCTATCCTGAAGCTCCTGTTGACAACGCTGGAGTCATGAAGACAACTCCACAACGTCGTCCACAAGCCTCTCGCTCTGAGCGAGGTACAGAGGCCCCTCGATGTCACGTGCAGTGAAGTCGGTTGTGCCACTAGGGTGCTGAGGGGTGTAGGCGTGCTCCGTGCACCCGAGGCGGAACCTGTGGGCGTGACTCTAGTAGGTAGTCGCCTCCCACGTAGCATCCTCCTCAGCAGCACGCTGGGAGCTCCTCCAAGCCGGAGAGAAGTGTGAGTGCAGCAGCTCCGAGTCGTAGTATACGGACAACTGGGAAGTCCACTCCAGTCCACTAGTAGAGGGTACAGAGACCCTGGTGGTGTGGTAGATGAAGCGAACACGGTAATCACGGTACCCCGCAACACGAAGAAGAGAGCGAAGATGGGCACGCATCCTCGGGACAACACGTCCAGAAGAGATTAGCATTGTCTCCCTCCTGGGTGTGTGAGGTGCGGAGCGACTGGCTAGGGCGTGGTGAGGAACACGACCCCCAGTCGACTTACACGCTGTCTGCTTGGTGCGCGCCATCTACAAACATTTGAAAAGAAGAGAGAGTAAGATCAATAATCAATAAATTAAGTTAGAATTAAAACAATAAGTACAACAAGATAAGAAGCACAAGGGTTGAGATGGAAAGCACAAAGTTTTGGAAATACTATTTTATAAGAAAATAGTATAGTCCTTATTTTCGACCATTTCTAACTAGGCTTGCGTCCTACGGGCAACACGGCTCTGATACCACTTTGTCACGCCCAGTCATCGTAAACATGAACAGACGCTAACCACATGTACGCCAGGATCAGTTGAATCGTCCATGCGTTGACGAAAGTGAAATATCATTACATAGCTATGTTCGAATACATAAATAGTCTTACAATGTGACCCGAAGGTCTACAAATACACACCACAAACCTATATACAACATCTAAACACTTCACCAAGATTATACTACAGCGGAAGGCTAAATAGATAAGAACGGCTCCATCTCCACAAACAGTCGCGCGTAGGATCGCCAGCCTAGCCCAAGTCTTCCGGGTTGACGAAGAAGTCTTCTGGTGCCGCTTCTTCTTCATATTCTAATGGAAAAGTAAACGCTTGAGTACATAGAGTACTCAGCAAGTGTGGGAAGAGAATGACATGATTGGCTAAAGCAAAGGAAGGCCAATTATGGCTTAAGCTCTATGCTTAGAACCTAACCTTAGCTTTCAATTATTAATATCATAATTCAAGAAGTAATTCAACAGATAATTAAAGATGATGAATGTAACTTGAATCATAAGTAACCACCATTTCCCAACCATAAGCTAATTATGAACTGGCCCCAAGCTGCTCTTGTCCGTGAGCACGGCTGTCATGACAGTTTTACCAAATCTCTGTAGAGGGTGTACCCTTTCCCCACAAGCAGTGATTTCATTCCCTGTTGCCAGGTGGACTAAGTGAACCTCCCTGTTTGCCCGTGGTAGCTAACCACATTACACACTTCCTTTGGTGTGAGGCCGGGAGATCACAACATGGTATTTACAAAGGTACTCCCTACTAGTGCTAGCCCTCTAAGGTTTCCACCACTGAGGCATTCTCGGAGTAACCCTCTGCCTCAGAGCCCCCTCTTGAGCCTTGCGGTTCCCAGAGTAGTACCCCTGCATCATTCTCTGCACCATCCAACTACTAGCATTTCATCGGGAGAAACCTAATTAATTGACCAAGCTGCCCCATCTCAGTCTCGTGGTGGTACTATAAAGCTTAGTGGCTTCCTCCATAAACCGGTCCTTAGAATCCGGTGGTACCAAACCCAATCCCGGGTCTCGTGCAAACTGCACTATACCAAATCTATCCAACCACCAGATTCCTATCCACTACTATTGTGTATCCACCACAATTAAAGTAACAATAAAGTTTAACATGTCACAATTATATGAAATCCCATTCCCAATGTCTATGCATGGCTAAGCGTAATTAATTACCTATCTACTTCCCAACCCACATCAGGTGACAAGGAATTATATGGAACAAGGCATGAAACATGAAATAGGACGTCAATTTAATTAGCATGCATCTAACTAAAATCCTAAAATCAGTACAAGATGGTCAAGGGCACTTGCCTTCTTCGAAGACTTGATTGTTGGTGAAGTCTTGGTCTTGGAGATTGAAGTTAGGGTCGTAGTACGACTCTAAATATGTTGCTCAAGCATGGCAAAGAGAAATAAAGGCTAAAATAAGTAAATAGCACACAACACATGGCATCACAACATACACATAGGCATAAAACTCTATACTAATGCGTCCCTACGAAGTATTTATTATTTTACATAGCCAAAATATGCATTTTATATTTATCTTACATTTTTAGGATTTATTTATGGCCTAAAATCATTTTTATTGAATTTTCTATGGCCAAAATGTATTTTAAACATTTTTAATAAATTTTCCATGGTCAAAATACATTTTATTTGTACTCTACAATTTAATGACAGCATAAAAATACTTTACACAAAGTTTCCTACTATTTTTACACTTATTTACCATTTTTATCTATTTTCTACACATTAAATACTCCTAAAAACAATATTCAGCAATTAAATAAAAGTCTAGGGGCTGGTTAATAAGTTTTCTATACTGTACAGGGGCTAAATCCATAATTCTATTAGTTTCCAGGGGCTAGATTGACTAATTAACTGTTAAAATCCATTTCCAGAGAGTCCAGGGGCTAGATTGCTAAATCTAGGGGCTAGACTAGAATTCCAGCAAAGGTCAGGGGGTAGCCCGCAAGATTCCAGGGGCCACGGTGTAAATGCGACGACGGGAAATGAATTTTAAACGTGGACCGTTGGATCCTAGATGAACGCACGAGATTTAATTATACCGAACCGGTATGAATATCTAATCTCGGTCGTTCGGTTTAAACCGAAGGTCGAGATGCAGCCACGTCGACCCCGGCGACGCAGGCGGCGCACGGCGCGGCGGCGGCCGACTCCCGCGGCGGCGATCTCGCCGGAGTTGGCCAAATCGGCCCAAAACCCGACTAAACTACGCGCATTTAACTCTAAACAAAAGAGGGGAGTTAGAGAAACGTACCTAGGTGAGTTTCGAAGTCCGAAATCGGTCAGAGAAGGGTCGGCGACGAGAGGTGGCGGCGGTTGGCGTCGGCACCCGTCGAATCCGGTGAATCCCCGGCGATCTCTCTGCTAAACCTTGCCCGGCGTGCTCCTGGGGACACGGCGAAGAGGTTAGGGGGAATTGTGGGGTGAGGCAACTGTCGGTTAGCCGGGAACGAGGGCGACAGACCTTGGCGACGGTGAGGCTAGGGTTTGAGCGCGGAGAGGAAGAAACAGAGGGGGAGGGGGTGTTTTATAGTGGGGAATGCGGCGGCGGTTGCTGACGCGCGCGAAGGGCAGTTTCCTGGGGCGAATCGTCGAGGGGTGAGGCAGTTGGAGGGGGGTGTGCGGCGTGGCGCGGCGCAGAAAGGAAAGGAGCGGTGGTTGCCCAGTGGAGGAGATGACAGGCGGGGTCCACGGGGCAGAGAGAGAAGGGGGAGGGGAGCTGGCTGGGCCGCGGGTGAGGGAAAGAGAATTGGGCCAGGGGTGGAATTTGGCCCAACAGGGGGGTTTTATTCTTTTTCTTTTTCATTTCTTTTCTTTTGATTTGAATTCAAATTCAAATTTCAATCGTATTCTACTCGTTTGAACTTCAAAAATTCACACAAAAATGCAACACCCAAATGCACCTTATTTTATACATTTTATGCACATGAAATATGGGTGTTACAAAGTGTCAAGACATTTAGCTGAAGAAGCAATGAATTATTTTGAGGAATGTGTTTCAATTTCAACAATGGATAGCACTGATTTCTCGTCGCCTGACGACCCTACACCGAACTCAATTGTGAGTGTACCACCTAAGAACAGCAGATTTTTCCAGAAAGGGAGATCGAGCTTTAAAGAATCACGTGCCACAACTGATCAGCATGGTCATCTTGAGGTCAGTGAATTAATATGTTTTGTCCTGGGGGTTCAAATGAAGTCATGTTTGAAGTATTCATGGGATCCTTATTTCTGCCTGACATGATTTCCAATGCATTAAAGTGGTCAACACAAATTTTTAGTGATTCCATCTAGTTCTATATTATTTCCCTTTTTGTCGAGGAGCAAACTAAAAATGTGAAGATACCTTTTAAGCAATTTTGCCTATATTGTTTTTTTTTCAATGTCTTGTTTGAAATCACAGGAATCTATTTCTATCTTAAGTTTACCCATGACATTATTTGTTTTATTTCCTCTCAGGAGTCTGACGACCAAACCCAGTGCTCAATTAGTATTATTGGATCGGATATGTCTGACAATGTTGCCTCGAGTCACATAAATGCCCCTAGTTTGCAAACTAGAAGCAACTCCGGTGATAATATTGATGGATTGGACACTCCACGAAGCAGACATTCTTGTTTCTCTTTCACTCACAAGCCTGCAAAAAGTATGGAGAATCGTGGTGTTCAGCAATACATAGGGAATTTTGGAAGGGGGGTTGGTGAAGAGATGAAGCCTAGTTATTTTGCTGATGGCTATGCCTTGCAGAAAGCAGACCTGAACCTAATGATGGATTTGTCGAGTTTTCGGAGTAGAATAGAATATGGGGGGCTTGTTATTTGTAATACTAGAACATTGTGACTGCACATGGTAAATAGGGCCCAATGGTAAAATAATGTAAGTAATTATTATGCTGTAACTATAAAGAGGTCGACATATTACAGTTGATGAGAAGATCACTTGATGAGGCCATTGCAGTTGTAGATCCCAGCATCCTATAGCTTCTTCACATCTCCTGTGTCTATCTATCCCTTGAGCATATCGTGAGCTCGATTTCCGATGGGAGCGAATTTTAGATTAAACTTTATTATATTAAATGCATGTACTCTACAGAGAAAGTTATATGCGCTAGATTTGAAGTACACTTACGGAAAATGTGAACGAATGAACGTGTCATAATACTCTCTCCTTTCTACAAATTGTCGTTTTGGACAAGATTTTTAGTTCATTTTAAACTAAAATGTATATCAAAAACGATAATTATTGTGGGAATGAGGGAGTATTAGTCTACGAAGTCCGGTCCACAGTCGTGTGCTTAGCCATTCAATTATCGTCGTCTTGTTCTAGACAATAGGTTGTGAGTATGTGCATTTGTACTCGCTTGTAATAAATTGATCATAATCTTTTTGAAGAAAGTCGGGACTTCATCTACCCAAGAGATATAATTGTAGTATTATATTACTAACAATAAACACGTTAGATCATAAGTGCTGTAATCACTATGAGAACTAGAATTTAAAAATAATCAAGCAGCCTATGATGCACCGGCGATGGGCCGGTCGTCGTCGTGGCGGCAAAGGACGACGACAGGATGGACGTTCACTCTAGTGGAGGCCGAGTGAGTTGAAGGCAGCAGAACACCGCTAGCTTGCCGAAAGGAAGCTAACTTGTGTTGATATGCTTTTTCGAAAGAAAAAAAACAACTGGTTAGAAGCACTAGATGTCATTTATCCTTTAGTCTGAGAGTGCACAAGGCGATGCTGCTGCCATGGGTGGTTGCGGTCGTGGTGCACAGTTTCGTAAAATGCGTCATCACTGTGCGTTGAGATGGATACAGTATAAAAATCGTCTGCACAAGCACAAGGCTAAACCTCCTTTTTCTATTGAAATATGGCGAGGTTTAGCCATGTTTCCTAATCCTATTTCAAAGGAACGACAGCGACCGTTTGGCGTTTCGGCGTTTCGCGTTTTCGCGACATGAGGTTTAGCCAATCAGATCAGGTAGGTATCGCGCTTAACTTCTGCTAGTTGTTTATTAGCTATCTGAAGAGGTCGTTTTGTACACGGATATAGCTTGGCAGTCACCCCGGCAATTGGCGATTAAAAAAAAAGGTTTCTAAAAAAGGTTGGCGATTAAAAAAAGCGTCGATTGCTGTTTGCCATTAAGTGTGTACGAACATACGTAATTGCTTACAAGGCTACTCATCCGATTCTGGTACAGTGTTGGAGGCCCCGTTTGTTTTCACTTATAAGCAGTTTATCAATAAAAAAAGTGAAAATATCACTCAAACGCATTAATTAAATTTTAATTATTTTGTGAGCCGATCTTCTGAAAAGCCCGAAAACAACTGGGAGGCCGCGATCTGGAAACGCCACCCATCCCTCGCAATTTGAGTAAGCGAGACGCGTTTTTCGTCGGTGCCCTCGTAACCAGCCGCCAACTCCTGTTTCTTGAACAGCCGCGTCAGGGCGCCATCGATCGCAGGCGGCGGTGCTCGCCATCGGCCGCGGCATCGGCCGCGTTGACTTGTTCCCTCGGGTGCCGCTCACCTTTTCGATCTCGGCAAGCTCACGGGGCAGTGTGCTCGCTGCCGGCGTCAATCGCCGTCGGCGCCCGGCGATTCATCGGCTAGTGAGATACGGCGGTCGGAGAATTACACGCTCATCATCGCACACTGCCCGAATCCCAAAACGACCCACGGTGACTGCATCTTGGAGCCCCTTCCAGTACGGGATATTAGAATGCAGAGTCTATTGTTTTCATGGTAATCAGAGCTTCCTAAGATCCAACTCCCTTTTTTTTTCCCACCCGCCGCTATTCCTCATGGCCGACGCATCTCTCTCGTCGGCTCACACATCTCCAGGCGCGACTGACTCTGCTGCCATGCACTCGACTACCTCGCCTTCCATTGCAAGTGCGGCGCAGTCGGTGAACATTACCAGCCTCGTCTCCGTGAGGCTTGACATGTTCTCGACGTCTTATCGGCGCTGGAAGCACCTCTTCATGGTGGTTCTTGGCCGCTTCAACCTGCGACATCACGTCGACGGCTCTCCCTCACGTCTTGATGATGCCGTCTGGATCCAAGAGGACCTTACGGTCCTCATATGGATTCACGCTACTCTCGCGGACGACCTTCTGGACTTCATCATGGAAGATGATATTACGGTGCATGGTGTCTGGGTGAAGATTGCCAATTACTTTCTCGGCAATAAAGCAAGCCATGCAGTCCAATTGGAGCAAGAGCTTCACGGGTTAGTGCAGGGTGACATGTCTGCCACCGCTTATTGTCACAAACTCAAGACTCTTGCAGATTCTCTCGCCGACTGTGATCAGCCTGTCTTTGATCGTGCTCTTGTGCATCAATTAATCCGTGGGCTCAACCCGAAGTATCACGTTCTTCGTCAACTCTTGCCGGCGATGCCTATTTTTCCTTCTTTTATGGAGGCACGGGATCAGCTCATCGTCGCGGAAAACACGCTGGCATCTTCCGCGACCCAGACTCAGGAAACTGCTCTCCAGACCTTTGAGACGCACGCGGACTCCTCTATTGGCCCAAATCAACCTCCTCATGCCCCGAAAGACGGCGGCCACTCATCATCCTCGGGACGCGGTCGCGGTCGTGGCGGCTCGCGTGGACGTGGGCGCGGTCGCGGTGGACGTGGCCAACCCAACCACAACGTCCCACCATGGTTCACGTCATGGCTCAGTTCACTTCAGCCTTGGCGTGCACCGTGGACTGGTGCTACGGGTCCCGGGGTCCTCGGATCTCGACCTCAAGGTGGACATGCGTATCATGTAGGCTTCCAGCAGCCTTCTATGCAATTTGCACCGCCATCAAACAACTACGACATGACCGGGCTTCTTCAGGCGCTTCATTCTGTTGCTCAACAGAACGGATCCACAGGCCAGGAGTGGTATATGGATACTGGGGCAAGCGGCCATATGACTGCGGACTTAGGTACAATGCCTAACTATTGTCCATCATCAAAGTATAATTCCTCTTCCATTGTGGTCGGCAACGGATCTACACTACCAGTTCATGGTTCTGGTTCAGTCTCTTTACCCACTCCCAATGCTGTTTTTCATCTCTCCCGTGTTTTACACATACCAAAACTCATTAAAATTCTTATATCTGTTCGTAAGTTCACAACTGATAATTGTTGTTCTGTCACCTTTGATCCCTTTGGCTTCACCATTCAGGATCTTCTCAGCAACCAAAAGATCATGAGATGCAGTAGCCATGGTGACTTGTACCCGTTCTTCGGTTCCAGTAGTTCATCTACAGCAAGTGCTCTGGCGGTATCCCTCAGCGACGTTTGGCATCGGCGTTTAGGATACCCCGGGTCCCAAAGTCTAGGAAATATTCTATCTGAGTTTTCCATTCCTGTCCAAAATAATCACATTTGTGATGCTTGTCATAAAGGGCGTCATGTCCGTTTACCCTTTACTCATTCTATTACTGTGTCTTATTTTCCATTTCAATTAATTCATTGTGATATCTGGACTTCCCCGGTTGAAAGCATCACTGGTTTTAAATATTATCTTCTTCTTCTCGATGATTATTCTCATTACATGTGGACCATACCACTTCGGCACAAATCAGACACCTTTTCCTCTATTCAAAACTTTCATCAACTAATCTGTAATCAATTCCACACCCACATACAATCCTTCCAATGCGATAATGGCACTGAATTTCTTAACACGCCTCTGCGCTCCTTCTTTGCTAACCATGGCATCACTTACAGGATCTCTTGCCCCTACACGTCGGCTCAAAACGGCAAGGCCGAACGGTCTCTGCGTACGATCAACAATGTCATTCGATGCTTGCTTTTTCAGGCTGCGCTTCCAGCACGATACTGGGTTGATGCTTTGCTCACCGCCACCTATATCATCAACCGGCGACCGTCAAAACCACTTAATCTTCTTACACCTTATCGTGTACTGTTTGGACAGGATCCTGATTACTCACACTTACGTGTCTTTGGATGTTTGTGCTACCCTAACCTTACTGCTCAGGCTCAGCACAAACTTGCACCACGTTCTGCCGCCTGCATCTTTCTTGGATATCCACTCGAACATAAGGGATACAAGTGCATGGAACTTAGTACCGGTAAGATCATTATTTCTCGGCATGTTATTTTTGATGAAGGTGTTTTCCCATTTTCATCACAACAACATGTTCAACCAGTCCATGCACCGTCCCGGCCTGCCTCCGTCTTTGTACCAGCACCTCCCATGCAGCCAACCTCGTCCAACGTGCAAGTTGCAACCACGCCAACTCATCTTCCTAGTCCTTCCGATGTTTCTCCAATTCATGAGCCCCCAGCAGCATCACTTGATCCATCTCCTTCCGGCCATCAGTGGCGAAGCTAGAGGGAAATAGACCCTGGTGCCACAACACAAATACATATAGTTTTCTATAGGATATTAAAGTTAATACATGCTATTTAACATGTAAAACAGTTTTTGATCCTGGTGCCGGTGCACCAGGGTAGATGAACGTGGCTTCGCCACTGCCGGCCATAGTTCACAGTCCTTTCCTATCGATCCTATACCTGCTGACAACCCTGCCTCACCCTTTTTACCTCCTCAACATCAAATGATGACAAGAGCCAAAATGGGTATTTTTAAACCAAAGCAAATCCTAAACCTGAACGTCACAGCCTCTGTCTCTCCTATTCCTAAAACATATAAAGCACTACTTAAGGATCACAACTGGTATTGTGCAATGAAAGAGGAATATAATGCTTTGATAATGAACAATACTTGGCTTCTTGTACCAAAACCTGCAGGAATTAACCTTGTCACAGGAAAATGGATCTTTCGTCACAAGCTTAACACTGATGGCTCCGTTGCACGACATAAGGCACGATGGGTTGTACGAGGCTTTACTCAAGAATATGGGATTGGTTATCAAGAAACTTTCAGCCCTGTTATAAAGCCAGCCACTATCAGACTTGTGCTCGGTATTGCCACTTTACATTCTTGGCCTATTCACCAACTTGATGTCAAGAATGCTTTCTTAAATGGGCAGCTCAACGAGACCGTATATTGTGTTCAGCCTGCTGGTTTTGTGGATCCCGTTCACCCAGATTATGTGTGCAAGCTCAACAAATCATTGTATGGTTTGAAGCAGGCTCCACGACAATGGTTCATGCGGTTCAAGACATTCATCACTGCACTTGGCTTTCATGCATCCAAGTCTGACTCATCACTTTTTATTCTTCATGGCAGCACTCAAACATCATATTTATTACTTTATGTTGATGATATTATCCTCACTGCAAACTCTCAGAAACTTCTGCAAAGGATCATCGATAGTCTATGCAACGAGTTCGCCATGAGTGATCTAGGGACATTACATCATTTTCTTGGAATTCATGTTCAACATACCAGTGCAGGATTATTTCTTGGCCAAGAACAATATGCTCTGGATATTCTCCAACGTGCAAATATGTTGCATTGCAACTCCGTGACTACACCAGTTGAGGTATCGTCTAAACTATCCGCACACGACGGCGACCTCATTTCCAATCCATCCGAATATCGTCGACTTGCTGGGGCACTACAATATTTGACACTGACTCGGCCTGATCTGACGTACGCTGTTCAACAAGCTTGTTTGTTCATGCATGCACCACGTGAGCCTCACATGCAACTCATCAAGAGAATTTTGCGCTACGTCAAAGGTACTGTGGGATATGGTCTACGTATCTCTAAGTCTGTATCTACCGATCTTATTGCATACTCGGACGCCGATTGGGCCGGCTGCCCTGATACTCGTCGTTCCACTTCGGGCTTCTGCATTTTTTATGGTGAAAATTTGATCACGTGGTCTTCCAAGCGACAATCTACTGTCTCTAGATCCAGTGCGGAGGCTGAGTACAGAGGGGTCGCCAATGCCGTTTCGGAATCTACTTGGCTTCGTCAATTGCTATCTGAACTGCATCGACCACTTACCAAGTCGACTGTGGTATTCTGTGATAATATCAGCGCAACATACCTCTCTGCAAATCCAGTTCAACATCAGCGTACCAAGCATGTTGAAATTGACCTCCATTTTGTCCGTGACAAAGTTCAGCTCGGCGAAGTGAAAGTTCTGCATGTGCCATCTTCATTACAGTATGCAGATATTTTCACCAAAGGCCTTCCTTCACGGTTGTTCCTCGATTTTCGTCACAGCTTGAATGTAGCTGAGGGGGGCTATTAGAATGCAGAGTCTATTGTTTTCACGGGAGACTGACGAGGCCACCATCGAAGTGCAGGAACGCATGATTTTACGATTCTACTGAAGAACTCATGATTTTGTTTCTTAATCAATTGAATCATTCGAGGAAGCATTATGGGTTGAAAGGAACACTTGCGGAATGAACATTGATTTTAAAGAACGAATACTTGACTAATTCATGCATTCATCGGACCATCATATTCAGGGGCATAATTGTCATTTTACAGACATAACAGGTACTCCCTCCGTCCCCGTGAACTTGTCACTTTGTAGTTCATTTTTGAACTACAAAGCGACAAGTTCATGGGGACGGAGGGAGTATAATCCAGTGAAAAAAGAAATCATATTTGCCAAACACTCAGTCTCTCTAGTAATCAGCTTAGCTAGATTATCACCACTTATCATAAAAACATGCTCATCAAATAATCGAGTTTTAAAAAGGTGAAAACAAACAGGGCCGGAATCTATTGATTTTTTATAATGCTGAATATGGCTCTTCGTAAAACGTTTCTCTGATGTGGCTCTTCGTTGTACGTCGTTCATCAAGACACAGAAACAGTCATCACAGTTTTTCATTGGCTAGACACCAGCCGGGAACAAGACAGAGACTAAAAGTCTTCATCAAGCGATCGACAACAACTTGTGTTGATCTGAACACTAGTTCCGTTTCAACGCTCCAGAATATCATGTCGAAAAATGGGATCTGTCAGGACAAAAGCATACTGAGAAATAGCACACCCCTATAACGAAATATCTGAACAATGTAATATGTCGTTCTCTTTATAGTTTCATCATGATAACGGCTTACTACATTCTTTTACCATTGGGTCCTATTTACCGTGTGCAGTCAGAATGTTTTAGTATTACAAATAACAAGTCTCCTTTTTGAAATCAAAGATAGGTGTTCTGTCTATTCATTGATAGTAGAAATAAAAGTGAGAGATACAAAAGTAAAAATCCGGCAGCTTATGTTGCCAGAGTCGAAAACGCAAGAAAACAAACTCCACAGGAGAAAAAACCAAAGGGACAGAAAAAAAACGCAATACTATAGAGTATTCTATTCCACTCTGAAAGGTCAACAAATCCGTTAGTAGGTCCAGGTAAAAGAATGTAGTGAGCGAATCTCCCGTCACGTCAAGGTCGGCCTTGTTCAAGACAAATCATTGACGGGGTGTTAAGCGCCAACCAGAGAACATCTTTGGAATTTAAGAAAAAAATAACGACAGCAGCATATGTCATGATTCCAGTTCCCAGCCACGGGGAAGATAAGGGTCACTTGCCCAGAAGAAGCCGTCCTGATAGGGATAGCACAAGCCATCCTGATGATCATTGGCTTTACACGACAGCAGCATATGATCATTTGCTTTAAACAAATACAGTAGCTAGTACTCCTTCCGTTTAAAAAAAGATTATCGATTTATAGTTCAAAAATAAACTATAAAAGCGACATCTTTTTTTGGAGCGGAGGAAGTACAAACCACTGATGGAGATATTCGCTTTTGTACTACTTCTTTCGTCTATAAATACTCGTTGCTTTGTAGTTCAAAAATAAACTACAAAACGACAAGTACTCCATCCGTCTCGGAAAACTTGTCGTTTTGTAGTTCAAAACAAACTATAAAGTGATAAATTTTCCAGTACAACATACACAAGTTGTTGATTACACCCGTAGACGCTGCAGAACCAACGTCGTGCTGTTATCATTTACAGCAGTGTCTTCAAAAAAAGGACAGCAGACTATGCTGGATGCAGCTTCTATTCCATTTGTGCTCCCATAATGTGTCAAAATCCTATTCGTTGTGAAGGTGCGGTAGTTAATATGAGTATTAATTAAGAGACTAATAGAATTATAACACATCAGCTAAAAGAACACTCTCCGCGTGGCGTGCTCGCTTCCCTCCATAGCATCAGGTAGCATCGTTCACTTAGACCGTTTCGCTTCAGACAGGCCTCAGATCGCGCACACCTAATTTACTGTTTGGACTGATCCAGCTAAATTTTTTTTTTCACGTACTAGTGGCGTGCAACAAGACAAAAGAATGATAATGAGATTTTTTTTGTCTAAAATTATTTTCACCTCTGGGCAGAATCCTAACGGGGCATATTCAAATTGTTCTCCATTGATCTTAAGGCTGCATTGCATATTTCACAAGATAGATACGGCAATGCTTAACTAAGTTGTTTCTGATCGCAAAAAACGAACGAAATATTTATTACAATAGCGACATATATAAACAGGAGGAGGATGGCAACTACTCCGTAGTATCTATTCTCACGCGGTTGCAAGTTAAGTGTGACACCGCTCGCTCGCTCCCTATTTGCACGCTTCAACTCTATTCTATCGTAGGCAGAGTGGTGCAAGCAGAGAACGCAACACTCTGATACTACTCCGTACTGACAATAGAAAAGAAAATAACTGGTGGAAGTGAGTTACAGGCCACCGTCGTTTTGGGTCGCAAGCCTGTAAAAAGTGTTGAGAAGAGTGGTGTTCAGCAATACTTAGGGAAATTTGGAAGGGGAACCAGCCAATACCAATAAAGACGTAAAAGAGATGAAGTTTAGTTATTTTGCTGATGACTACGCCTTCCAGAAAGCTAACCTGGACCTACTGACGGATATGTTGACCTTTCAGAGTAGAATAGAATATGGGGCGCTTGTTATTTGTAGTTCTAAAACATTCTGACTGAGATTAGCAAATAGGGTCCAATGGTAAAACAAAAACAATGTAAGCAGTTACCATGACGTAACTAAAAAGAGATGGACATTACGACATTGTTCGGATATTTTGTTCTAGGATTGTACTCCGTATTTCTCAATCTGATTTTTCCCTGACAACAATCCTATTTTTTCGGCATCCGCAATGACATGATAGTAGTAGTTCACACGTGACGTGGTGGGAGATTGAGTTGGCATGGATGTAGGGCGGAAATGAAGAAGGTTGCTGTCGTGACGGGAGATTGACGTGACGGGAGATTTGCTTCCAAACCAGAAGGCAAACCTGCACCTACTAATGGATATATTCACCTTTCAGAGTAAAATAGAATATAGGGGCCTTCTTATTTGTAATGCTAGAACATTCTGACTGCGCATCCACATCCTCTGCAATAGCTGACAAGTGGATCCATGAGACATGGGGCCTACATATCAGCCCACTACTACAAAAAGCATTTTTACAGGCGCCTCAATTTTTCAAACACAGGCGGTCCTTAAAAATATGCGACTGTGATGACGAATGATATAATAACCGTCTGTGATGAAAGAACAACACAGGCGGATTTTAAAGAACAACCGTCTGGGTAAATACATGATCTTCAGAATCGGTTCTTAATTAAGAACCGTCTGTAATGCAACGAACTTCACAGACGGATTTTAAGAAACAACCGTCTGGGTAAATACATGATCTTCACAGACGGTTATTAATTATTAACCGCCTGCAATGCCATGAACTTCACAGACGGATTTTAAGAAACAACCGTCTGGTTAAATACATGATCTTCGTTGGCGGTTCTTGATTAATAACCGTCTGTAATGCAATGAACTTCACAGATGGATTTTAAGGAACAACCGTCTGAGTAAATACATGATCTTCGTTGGCGGTTCTTAATTAATAACCGTCTGTAATGCAATGAACTTCATAGCCGGTTCTTGATTATATAACAACGGCCTAAGAAGATCATGTATTTTCAGTGGCGGTCATTGTTTAATTATCATAAGCGGTTTTCATTGAAATTACAGGGATGTAGTTGCAATTATATATCACAGCCGCATGTAGTCGTGCAGGCAAAATTGTATCAGGAAAAAAACACAGATGAGCTAGCGGATACTAGTAAAGTAATGCATTATAGGAAATGCTCGATCACCAGTGAGGCTGGCTTAATTGTGATAATACACCATTAGAGGCTTTACAATTGTTCAAAGATAATTTCTTTACACACTGAACAAAAATCATGCTACATTCATTGTAGATCGACGATGAAGCTCCCATCGATCAATCTAAATTGTACCGTCCTGCTTGCTCCCGAACACGTCTCTTATATTCCGCTGGATCCTGAAAATATTGACATTATTTAAATTAACAAATGTCGAAGGAGGAATGAATAACCTACATTGGTCACTAAGTCAAAGTGTCATCTAACCTTGATAAGTAGATTATAGCAATCATTTTCAACATCAGGCACATTTGGCTGATGCAGCAAACGCTGAACTTCAAGTAGTATAGTTTTGATTGTAAAAGCACTGCACCACCCCTACGAAATATAATTTAAGCAATATAAGAAACCAGTTCAAATAAGTTCGACAAAAATTATAAGTAATAATTACATGAACAAAATAGGTCTATCTTACAGTCTCTTGATCAAGAATCCCGATGCAGAGTGCTCCCGAACGATGGACATTTGGGTGGAAGAACCCAAATGGAAAGGAGCATCTTGGAGGCACCAAGGGATAGTCCTCAGAGAAGGAGATTGTCAGGGGGTAGTAACCATCTTCCCATTCAGTCTGCAAAAGAAATTTATTAATAGGAGGACGATAGTTAAACTCATATTGTGCTTGTTCTTCATGACTTACCCCTTCTTTACCGGGGACGATGCACTGCCACTTCAATAAATCTCCCGATTCAGGCTTCGCAGAGAAACCCTACGCGGAGAAATTGAAAATACCAAAAACAAACAACACGGAAAAACAAACTACAGTTAAGTTCATCAGTCCATTACAGATACATATGTATATACAACCATGTGACCGGTGTGCCATATGTACATACATGGGGATGGTTCTTGCGCCACGCCAAGCGCTCCTCCTTCAATCGGCTACACGCCCGAGACATCATTATCTGAAGAAAGACCAAGCTTCCAAACTTCCAAATCATTGAGTCCAAACGCATATGTACACAAATGCAAAAGGACACAATCCATATACCAACATTGTTCTAAGTTGATTTCAGAAGATACAAATATATACAATATATATCATCTCGCATTGCTATATACATTTTTTCCAGCATTGACATCTTCTCGCATATAGGGTTTCAAATTCTTTTTAATGCTTCTCTCTACGCGCTTGATGTTTTCTGGTTCGGTGAAAAGGTACATCTCTTCATACTGATTATATTCCTCTTCATTATCTCCCACATTGTCAACCCCAACAATATTTTGCTTTCCAGAAACAACTACGTGCAACTTCTCAGTTTCTGGATCTTGAACATAAAAAACTTGTGCAACATTATCGGCGAGAACCCACAGGTCATCTTTGTAACCCACTTTATTCAAGTCTACCAGTGTCAGTCCGTAATTGTCCACTTTCAAACCATCAGGATGTTTGACCCATTGGCACTTAAATACGGGCATTACCATTCTTTCGCCATAATCGAGTTCCCATATTTCCTCTATGAACCCGAAGTATGTGGTCTTCTGCCCTTGCGAATCATAAGCCTCAATACGAACACCACTATTTTGTGCAACACTCTTACCGTCTTTTTCTTTAGTGTAAAATGTGTAACCATTGATGTCATATGCTTGCCATGATGTTACCAAAGCAGATGGGCCACAAGCTAACTTTTTCATTGTTGCCTCTTCTATAGTGTTTCCGTATGATATATTTTTGTCCATTAACCATTCAGTGAAACATCTTCTGTGCTCTTTCATGATCCAGTCCTCTTTGCGGTCTTGGTTTTTATCACGAAGCTCAATTTGGTGTTCCTCGATGTACGGCTCAGCTATTGCGAGCTGTTGTAGTACGCCAAAATGTGCACGGTGTACATTCTTGTAATCTTGAACAATAAAAGTTTTCTTACCCACTTTGCCTCTCCCACGTAGTCTACCCTCATGTACCGGTATAGGCACACCTATCGATTTTCCATCTTTGATGTAATCAGCGCAACCCTCAATCACTTCTTCAGTGGTGTATCCTTCCATAATTGAACCCTCTGGGTGAGCACGGTTCCGCACATAACCTTTTAATACTCCTAAATATCTCTCCAACGAAAACATATGATGTAAATATAGTGGCCCCAATGCTTTTATCTGATCAACAAGATGTATGATTAGGTGTACTTGCATATCAAAAAAGGATGGTGGGAAACACATCTCAAGCTTGCACATTGTCTCGACGATGTATGTTTTCAGATAGTCTAAATCTTCACGTGCTATCACCTTTTGCGATACTGCATTGAAGAAGTAACACAAACGTGTGATGACAACTTTTATATGCTCAGGTTTGATTACTCTTATTGCAATGGCAAGGAAAACTGTCATCATCATGTGACAGTCGTGAGAATTATAACCGAATAAAGACAAGTCTTTCATCGAGACTAGTTTGCGGATATTGGATGAGAAACTTGTGGGAACTTTGATCCCACGCAAGCATTCGCAAATTGCTTTTTTCTCTTCTAGCGTCAAGTTGTAGCTGGCTGGGGGAAGGTAATGCTTCCCGTTCGCCTTTTCTACTGGATGAAGCTCTGGTCTCAAATCAAGATTTACTAGGTCCATACGTGAATTTAATCCATCCTTTGTCTTCCTCGGCATGTCCAGCAAGGTCCCAATGATGCTGTCAAATACATTCTTTGTAACGTGCATCAAATCAATACTATGGCAACATTCCAGATTCTTCCAATACGGAAGATACTTGAAAAAAATTGATTGTTTCTTGAAAGCCATGTCAGTTGTATCATCCGAAGATGTACTTTTCTTTCTCTTAATTCCTTTACTCTTTTTTCCCTTACCGAAAGCAATATGAATGTTCTTGACCATTTCAAACACAAGTTTTCCACTGTAAGGTTTCGGTGCAGTATCTTTTTCGATTTTGTTATCAAATTGTTCTTTCATCTTCCTATACTTGTGTGTATCTGTCAAGAACCGTCGATGTCTCATGTACACCGTCTTTCTGGATGAAGTGAGGTATAGATATCCAGTTCTATCCACGCACCTAACGCAACCTTTCTTCCCTTTCATTTGTCCCGATAATGTAAACAGTCCGGGATAATCATGCACGGTAACGAATATCATTGCTCTTAGCGTGAAATACTCCCGCTTGTACTCATCCCATGTACGTACCCCTTCATTCCACAATTTCGCCATATCTTCCATTAAAGGTTCCAAGAACACATCAATTTCGATGCCGGGTTGTTTCGGACCTTGGATAAGAACAGATAATAAGATATATTTCCTTTTGTGACACAACCACGTCGGTAGGTTGTACATAGTTAAGACCACGGGCCATGTGCTGTGTATGCTCCTTTTTTCACCAAACGGATTCATTCCATCTGTACCCAAGGCAAACCTCACATTTCTGATTTCCTTCGCAAATTCTGGATACTGAATATCAAAATTTTTCCACTGCGTTGCATCACCAGGGTGTCGTATATGTTTTTCATTCTTCTTGCGTTCCTCGGAATGCCAACGCATAAGTTCAGCCTCCCTAGGGTTTGAGAACAAACGCTTCAAGCGATCAATTACCGGAAGGTACCACATCACCAATGCAGGAATTTTTCTCTTATTCTTTCCGTCTGCATCGCCAGAAGTATCGTCATCGTCACCTTCAGGACCAATAATAAACTTCTTATTCTTCTGAGTCTTTTTCATGTTGGTAACATACTGGTGATTGTAGTCCTTCTTATATCTACTGACACCACAAATGGGGCATCTAGTTGCGAGCTCATGCTCTTTGCGATACAGAATACAATGGTTCACACAAGCGTGTATTTTTGTCACACCTAGTGCCATCGGGCAAAGAAGTTTCTTCGCTTTATAAGTGCTTCTAGGCAGTTTATTTGGATTTGGAAGAATTTCTGCCAGAAGATTCAAAAGATCAGAGAAACTACAATCGGACCATCCGTGCGTAGCTTTCAACTTTAGTAGTTCTAAGACTGCACGCAATGTAGTAAACTCTTTATCACAACCGTTTGATTCATCATATAAAAGCTCTGTGGCCGCATTCTGCAATGTCTCCATTTTACTTAAGCCTTTGCTTGCTCCCATAGAAGTCAGTACATATGGTTCAATGTGACGCAACATCTCCTCACAATCGAACTCATCATCATCATCACCAGCTTGATTGTCACTACCATCATCGATATGAACATTATCATCATCTGAGCCTCTCTCATCATCTTTATCCACATCATGTGTATCTAACTCACCATGCTCTGTCCATATTGTGTAGTTATTTTTGAAACCTCTTTTCACCAAATGAGATTGGATTACTATAGTATCCGTCCAAGCAATCTTATTTTCGCAGTCGATACATGGACATAATATGTCATCTATCTTTTGCAACTTCGCATGTCTCTTGGATGCTTCAATAAAATTTGCAACATTACGAATGTACATAGGATCGGGTCTTGGCATGTTATACATCCACGCTCGACGGTCCATGCTTCAATAATAGAATTTTTTGTCAGATTTACAAAATTTGGCCACAAATATTCTCTAAAGGTCTTCTATAAAATGAATTTACAGAGACATAACAAGTATGATTAGGGCGACTAATGTAGGAGACGGGCGACGTCTTGAGGCGGACGGAGTCAAAGGGGGAAACAGGCCCAGCAGCATGGGCTAGGTCTGGGTGGGATCCAGTCCGTTATATCGGGAAACAAGGCCCAGATGCATCTTATATATATTACAATAGCATCTGTTAATTAAACATCATATTCATGTCACATAATAGGTACAAAAAGGAAACAATCCATATAGTCCATACATCAATATACCAGAACACAATCCATAGTCCTTACACATGCAAAAGGACAGAATCCATATACCAGAACACACAAAACTAACAGCTTATCAGCTAATGAAAATATACAAAGAAAAAGTAAGGAAACTACATTTACCTTGCAGAGGCGTCAGCACGGTGGGCCGGCTGGGTGGAGAAGTGGCGGTGCGGGGTTGAGCGGCGGCGCGGCAGTATGGGCTGGGCGGCGGAGCGGCGGCGCGGCGCAGGGGAAATTTCAACAGCCTGGCGGCGTCGATATAAATTCTCCAGGGTTGCGTTTTGACTGCGGTGAGGGGTCCTTATATAGACGTAGGTTTTTCACAGGCGGTTTTTAACTTTATCGCAGGCGGGTTTTACTTAGCAACCGCCTGAGATGATGTTTATTAATTAAGAAGTAAATATCTTCACAGGCTGTTGGTACTTAATAACCGCCAGGGAAGATTTTTATCTCAGGCGGGTATTACTTAACAACCGCCTGAGATAATGCCAACTGAACAAAATATTTTTAAAACTTGTATACATGTATGAATTTTTTTAATTTTTTTAAAAGCACTCCAACATGTCAAACTTCAAATTATCCACCATTCTAACTAAATGCTCATATACATATGAGCATTTAGAGCACATTCACTTCATTCTAACACACCAGTATTTATTGACTTCATGAACTAAAGAAATATGTACATTCACTTCATGAACACAAATATATTACAAAACACAAGAACTCCTAAAACTACAAAAGAAATATGTACAAGAACTAAA
Organism: Tuctoria greenei; assembly: GCA_036927565.1. Taxonomy (NCBI): domain Eukaryota; kingdom Viridiplantae; phylum Streptophyta; class Magnoliopsida; order Poales; family Poaceae; genus Tuctoria; species Tuctoria greenei. The sequence continues at coordinate 137,842 of JAYESD010000132.1, forward strand.
ACTACACTACGGCCCCGCCTAATCCCTCATCTCCGCCAACTTCTCAAACCACGCCAAGCGGTCCTCCTCCGACTCGTCGTCGTCGTCGTCGTAGTCGTCACCATGGTGGTGGTCGCCGTCGTCGTCGTCGCCGTCGTCAGTGGACGACTCGTCGTCGCCGTCGTCGGTGGACGACTCGTCGTCGCCGTCGTCGGAGGACGACTCGTCGTCGCCGTCGTCGGAGGACGACTCGTCGTCGCCGTCGTCGGAGGACGACTCGTCGTCATCATCGTCATCATCGTCGTCGTCGTCGAAGTCGTCCTCCTCCTCCTCCTCCTCCTCCGGCGACGATGCAGCAGGAGAGAGGGTCGGCTTCTCCGGCTGAGCCGATTGCTCCGGCTGTACCGGTGGCTCCGGCTGCACCGGCGGTGGAACGCGCTGGTCGTCATTCACCCTCTCGGGGGAGGTGCAGCGTATCCGCTTGCATGGCTGACTCGGAGGGCTAGGTGGTGGAAGGCTGGCCATGGCTGTGGTGGTTAATCGGCGGCGGGCTAGGAGAAGAAGAAAGGAGTGGAGAAAAGTTTTGTGCTTGTCCATAACCGACGACGCGCCTTATATAGGTCTGTGCGGAGTAGACGAGGGAGCGGTTCGTTTCCCGCGCATTGAACTCTTTGCAGACCTCGTGCGGCGCACAATTAAACCACTGCGGAAGACGCGTCCCTGCACCACGGCTTCTCAACTTCTCCGCAGACCTCGTGCGGCGCGTCAGTTAATTAACACTTCTCAGGCCGTTAAATAACATATTGTAATTTCAAAAATGATTATCTCAGGCGGTTATTACTTATAAACCGCCTGCAAATATGTTTATCTAAGGCGGGTATAACTTAACAACCGCCTGGGATAATGCCCGATACTCTTCTGCAGTTTCCTTATCCCTTGCTTCTTTTTTATTTAGATTCCAATATAAATACTCAAACATGTTTACATTCTGCAAATTGTGTTCAAATTCGATGATTCTTTCTTCTACATTTGTATTAAATTAACATCTACCAACTGAACAAAATATTTAGTTCATTGCGCATTGAACTCTTTGCAGACCTCGTGCGGCGCACCATTAAACCACTGTGGAAGACGATCTTGAGAGATCCTTGCACGCGTCCCTGCACCACGGCTTCTCAACTTCTCCGCAGACCTCGTGCGGCGCGTCAGTTAATTAACATCTTCTCAGGCGGTTGGTACTTACCAACCGCCTGAGAATATATTTATCTCGGGGACAGGTGTTACTTACTAATCGCCTAAGATAAGCCCATGGAGTTCCCCTTGCCGCACGATATTGCGGTCCTGATCGCGGGGTGGGTCGCCGCAACCTCCACCCAGCCCATGGACGACCTCTCCAGTCTGCGCGCCACCTGCAAGGCCATGCACGCAGCGTGCCGTGATCCCACCGTCGGCAGGCGCGTGGCGCTGGAGCGCGAGAGCAGCTGGGAGTGGTTCCAACGGCACGGGAACGGGAGCTACGACGCCCTCGTGGAGCGCCTGGCCAACGTGGGCAACCCTCATGCGTGCTATGTCACCGGGTTCGACCTCGTCTTCAACTACGGCCGCGCGCAGGCGCAGCAGGGCACCCAGTTCCTTGCCCGGGCGGCCGCGAACGGCCACAAGGTGGCGGCCTACGTCCTCGCCATGCTCTGCTACGACGCCGACCGCGGGGACCGCGATGCCCTCGAGTATATCCGGCAGGTCGAAGGCGAGGCCCACATCGGCGACAACACGGTCGGGTCCGTCGCGATGAAGAGGACCAACAATGAGTGTTGCCAGTGTCGGAATCAAGCCATGCAGAGGCTCGACATTTTCGTGAGCTGGAGGTTACTGCGTAGGCCTCCTCCCGGACCGCCGCCGGTGGCACTGCCCGACATTGACGATGGCGTTTGCCGCTGCCCAACAGGGGGGAACCAGGGGCCTGCCCGCTGCGGCAGGCGAGGGTGGTCCGAGACCGTCTTCTGTACTGAGAACTGTAGGATTGAGCGCGAGTATGACCTGTTCTCCCATAACGTGTTGTACTCTATGGGTTATATTAATTAAGAAATAAATATCTTCACAGGCGGTTGGTATTTAATAACCGTCAAAGAAAATATTTATCTCAGGCGGTTATTACTTAACAACCGCCTGAGATAATACCCGATACTGTTCTTCAGTTTCCTTATCCCTTGCTTCTTTTTTATTTAGATTCCAATATAAATACTCAAACATGTTTAGATTCTGCAAATTGTGTCCAAATTCGATGATTCTTTCTTCTACATTTGTATAAAATTAACATCTACCACCTGAACAAAATATTTTTAAAACTTGTATAGCTGACATTGTAATGTTTTGGTAAATATCAAATTAATTTCTACTCACATATTATTCACATTTGTGTATCTCATAAAAAAAAAGGTTCCTTCACTCAAAATTGTTGGTATGAACATATTTGTATAATTTATACATGTATGAATTCTTTTAATTTTTTTAAAAGCATTCCAACATGTCAAACTTCAAATTATCCACCATTCTAACTAAATGCTCATATTCATATGAGGCATTCATCAAATTATGAACACACATTGATTCCAAAAAATTTAAAAAAATATGAAAAAATTCCTAGATGTTGGTATGATGATTAAAAATGTCCACTGAAAAAATAAATGAAAAAAGCATTATATTCATCAAGATAGAAAAATGAAAAATAGCATTTGTTGTATGTTTTTTATGTTCTGACCAATTTCAAAGGATTTATGAAGTGAAATTTAATGGTAACCTTTACTTATCAATAATATTACAAGAAGGTGGATTTTTGCCTTTTTAAAGGACCAAATTTAATCAAGAATATTAAATAAGAAGAAGTAAATATCTTCACAGGCGGTTATTGCTTAACAACCGCCTGAGATAATGCCCGATACTGTTCTTCAGTTCCCTTATCCCTTGCTTCTTTTTTATTTAGATTCCAATATAAATACTCAAACATGTTTAGATTCTGCAAATTGTGTCCAAATTCG
>JAYESD010000133.1:0-138545 GCA_036927565.1 Tuctoria greenei
GACCGGGGCAGACGGGTCAGTGCTAGTGTAAGTGCTACTGTGGTGGTAGACTTACGACGAGTTCTATCATGAGGGTAGACTCGTGTGTTGAGTATGAAGTCTGTCCTGGTTAGCCTTAAGGACCGAGTTGTTTTGACATCTCACTTAACTTCTTTCAGTACGACCACATGTCCCTATATGGGCGGGGCTTATCCTAATCCTGGTGGCTAGCCTGACAGTTGTCCATGGTGGAGAAAGAGAGATATATGTTGATATTATACTAAGATATGTCATGACACTGGGTTGGGGATGACTGGTCTGGGTGATGTTTTGACTGGTTGTCGGTTCTGTTGGGCTATCTTAGATGGTCCGTGCATGTGGGTACAGCGTACAACCTCTGCAGAGTGTAAAACCCATTCGAACGGTCGTGTCCTCGGCATAGGACAGGTTATGGTGTGGTCCTAACGACTAGAAGCCACCTACCATGAGACTGAGTTGAGAGGAGTCTTGGATTGAGATATGTGGTTGCATTAGTTTGCATTAGGTTGCATTGTTCTTTATTTTATGCATTGCCTTTATATTTGCTTTAATACCCTCCCGCAGGGCGAGGTGGAGCTTGCTGAGTACTTTTGTACTCAAATGTTGTTGATATGTTTTTTTTCAGAGGATCCTGACTTCGTGCCGGAGGATTTTGAGTAGGGTCACGTCCGCACCCAAGTCATGTGTAGTGGATTGGATGACGCGGAGCTACTAGTCTTGTGATCGACTATTATAGCTATGTTGTTAGCCGTTATTGTGTTTATCCATAAGGCTATGCCGTTGAAATAAAGCTATGTATGGTTGTGGTTCCACTTGTAATATAATATTATGTACCAAACTCTGTTCTTGGTAATAATATTACATGTTTAGTTCTGATCTTAAGGGTCAGGACGCTTCACTCGTCGATGAGGCAAGGTGTCAAGCAACTGTCCGAAACGAGCGCGATCGCCAGACGCTCTGACACTATCATCAAAGGCATGTGCGCAATCAACAGTTAGAAGAAGGGGATCTGGTGCTGCAGCGAATACTTACTCGTGAAGGGATGAACAAACTTTCCCCCGGTTGGGAAGGCTCCTTTCATGTAGTCAAAGTTTTCCGCCCCGAATGTGTTCGCTTGGCAATAGAGGATGGGATACCACTTCCCAACCCCTGGAACATTGATCACATTCGTAAGTTCTACACCTAGTTCACGAAGGTGAGTCTGTATTTGTATAAGTTGTATCTCTTAGAGTCTATAAACAGAGTCGGGAGGATCCTAGATCAAAAGCACACTTAACTTGGTTCTGTACTTTAGGTAAGTATTTACCTTCTTTGGGTTAGATCAAGATGAATAGCACACTTAATTTGGTCCTGTACTTTAAGTGTGTCCTTGACTTCCTCTGTTATTCGGACTTATAATGAGAAATATTTTTATACAAACAGACTCTACGTACATTTCATTTGTGCAAGCTCATTTCATTTTATACCTTCTTCTCAATAGTGATATTGTGCAATCCGCTTGAAGTAAGGTACTAAATATTCATGTGAAATATGTAAGTCTTACTGATGATTTTCCGTTAGATCCCGGTCATTGCTAGATGGTCTACTCGCCTAAAAAACAAAGCCAACACAGGTCCGGAGTGCGCTATCGACTTAGCCTGGTCCAGCACCCTAAGTACGCCACTCTACCTATTCCGGCAAGTCCTTCTTGTCAATAGTGATATTGTGCAATCCGCTTGAAGTAAGGTACTAAATATCCATGTGAAATATGTAAGTCTTACTGATGATTTTGCATTAGATCCCGGTCATTGTTAGATGGTTGACTCGCCTAAAAACCAAAGCCAACACAGGTCCGGAGTGCACTATCAACTTAGCCTGGTCCAGCACCCTAAGTACGCCACTCTACCTATTTCGGCAGGTCTTAGTAAGGCGGGTCCGGAAAGCATACAAACTTTTGAAAAAATAATCAAAAAACTTATATTTTTTCAATGAATTCGTTGGGACCTAAATTTGGAGTAAGGATAGTAAGACGCAATTAAACTATAGGCAAGAGGACGAATTTTACTGCTTTTCTTGTCTTTCATGCGCAGGAAAAATGAACATTTCACGACAATCTGCACAGCGATGGTGGAAGCATCACCCTTATGGGGCCCACCGTTGACATTTTATGCGTTGACAGTGGGCGTTGTCGAAGCTACCAAGCTTCGACAACCTCCAGGGGCCCCACCATCGATGTTTTATGCGTTGACAGTGGGCGTCCTTGAAGCTACCAAGTTCCAACAACCCCCAGGGGCCCCACCGTCGACTTTCTATGCATTGATAGTGGGCATCGTCGAAGCTACCAAGCTCTGACGCCTCCCAGAGGCCCCGTCGTCGACATAAGAAAGGGTCCTTGGAGCGTACAGAAGCAAGTCTCTGACCTCGGAGCTATCATACTAGCTAGGAGTCCGGAGCAAACAAGTTTTCAAGACATTGTCAATTCCCTTATGGTAGATGTTCTCAATCAATTGAACACATCTACCAGGGGCCAACAAGATAAAGAACAATGTATTGAAGTCAGAAATAGAATTCAAAAGGATTTCATTCATTCAAAATTGGAGATTTACAAGGTGAAGGTACAAAAAAAGATCCTAGCTACTGGAGTTCCTCACGAAGTACGAGACAACCTTCTGGGTAACTTCTTGGACACTGGCCTTGGCAGCTTCCTCCTCCTCGATGATGGGTCCTTCGACCACCGGAGCTAAAGACATTCTAGGGTCACGTCTTCGATAACACGTCAGCACATACTCTGCAACATTCTTAGCCAAGGACTTCCCTTCAATCTCCAACTAGTCGACGACCACATCTGCCAGAGCATCCAGCTTACAACCGGCAGAGTTAAGCGTCACCAGTGCCTTGTCCATCTCTAGCTCCGAGTCATCCAGTCGGACCGAACTAAAACCCAGAGGCACCAGAGCTTCATTGGAACGCCCGAGGAAGTACCAGACTTGTTGGGACTCAATTGCTCTTGAGCTTCAGAGCTCCTCCAGTGACCTCCTTGCAGAAGAGAGCTCCGCAGAACCCTCCTTCGAGAAACGTTCGACCTCCTTAGCGTGATGCTGGATCCGTTCAGCCAGCAACTTCTCTTGGTCGTCCATTTGTTTCTCTCGGAGGTGTGCGCGACCTCGTTTATCTGCAAGGTCCTTCTCTTTCGTCTTCACCTTGTCCTCCCTAATAGAGACATCAGATTCTCTTTTGCTGACTCCTTCTCCTGCCAGCCACACTAGAGTCAATTCCCAAAATGGTTGTGTGGAATAAGGTTTGTTTGTTCGTTCAATATTTTGTTCTTTGCTTTCAATCAGAACCCATTCGTTTGGATAACAGTGCAATGAGAGCACACCCCAAATTGCCTGGGGGCTAAAAGGCTTTGTTATCATTGTTATAGTGCAATGAGGGCATAATTATACATTTTTGATATGAGTGTTTCATTACTTTCGAATATCTTCATATCTGCTATAACCGTTGATGTCCTGGAAGATTTTGAACTAAGCACCCGTTGTATTTTCATTTAGATTGACAATACCGATGAACCATTAAGAGTAAAAGAGGAAGCTCAGAAACAAGGGATAATCTGTATATCTGCCAGAACCGGTGATGGCCTGGTAGAATTATGTAGTGCAATCTAAGGGAAGTTGAAAGTACGTTTGTTTTCCTTTTACACAAAAGATTTGTTTTCGGGCACAATTTTTTGGGGATGTGATGCCTCTCAACTTAAATGAAACATGGGCATTTGTCTTCCACAGGACTCGTTGGTGCCAATAGAAGCTTTTATTCCATATGACAAAGGTGATCTCCTAAATGACATACACAAGGTTGGAATGATTGAAAAAACAGTGAGTATCCCGCTTGATATTTAAAAGCCATTTTTTCACTAGTGGCATTTAAAAAATGTTACACCCTTGTTGGAAAATTGTATGCCTTGTTATTATGTTCCAAGTGAAAAGCGTAGAGTTAGTGCTGACATCTACTGTCAAGTTATATGGATCAGTTAGAGCTTGTTACTAGTGATTTTTTGCATCAGTTAGAGCTTGGTACTAGTGATTTCCTGAGAACCTTCCGTTCAAAATTAGAAAAACTTGGACTTTTGCATTCCTGTTTTGGGGGCTAACAACAACTTCCATTCCATAATCTATAATGCAGGAATACCAGGAAAATGGGACATTTGTAAAAGCGCATGTACCTCTACCACTTGCAAGGCTTCTCACGCCTCTACGGCAACAGGTCGTGGCTGCTCTTTGACGCACAAGTCCTCCCCCATGCCGGCAATGACCCTTGCACAATTTCCCGTCTTGTAAATAATTTAGTCAAATTTACTCATTTTTTATCTATGTATACCATCATCACGTCAGTTGAAAGATAGCTGTATATATCAATGAAAAATTGTAAATATTTCTAACGGAAATTAGCTTTTTCTCATTCTGAAAATCATGGTGACCTTCAGGCGTCACATAACATGCTATCAATACTCTAAACCCTGATGAGCAAAGAACAGAATTTGTTTTTTTAAATTGTGGATGATATATAAATAGTGTTTGAGACTCGTGTCTTTTACAATTTATTTCAATAATTGTGTTATATTAGCCGAAAGAGGTGCCATTTTAATTCCTATGTTATTGTTGGTGATATGTTGAAGCATAATAGATTACTCATTTGGACCAGCAAATGCCATTTCCAGTAGTTCATTTCTTGCCTTCTTTTAGTGAATGGAAAATTATTGTGAAAGGAATTTGATTTGTTGTAGTAGGCTATTTTTTCTTATGTTGAATCCTATCCACTCAAGTTAATTATCGGGATATACTTTGAGAATCTTGAGCCTCTTTGGTAGTTCTATTGAATTATGATTTTGCGATGCCGAATGCGATTATTGTGTACCACTAGGCATATCCTGTTAACCGAGATGCCTTATTGGTATGTGCACTATTTGGTGTAGACACACAAATGAAATGATGCTTGTTGTTTTTCAATTGGACTTTCCATTGACATAACATGATTATGGGATTGTTAGAGCTTCTGGATAAATTGAACAAATTTTTCAGTTTGTTTGCATATCATTTTTTTTTTTTGCTAAATTAGCTTCTGGAAGTTTGAGCAAATGTTGAATATTAGTCATATTTGCCCGCAGTGATCAAATGGTGTAGTAGTCACTGTGAGTGACATCTTCATGTAAAATATGTTGTCTTCATTGCCGAATACCATTTTCATGAAGGATTCAATTTACTTCATAACAAAGACCTGTCTAGAAAATACTTAACATGTATGTATTGTAAATACAACCACATCGGTGTTACAACAACTAAACTTATCTTCTGTTTACAATTATCTTCTGTTTACAAGTCAAAAGTCACGGGTCAGAATGCTAAAAAATCAAGCTATTACCCAAAGTATCTACAGAGAGCAGTGGACGTAGATTCAACTCCATTAGAGCACAACAAGTCGTTGACTTATGGTGTCCTTATCTTGGTAAACTCATGCCCTTAAGCAGGTGCCAAATGTAACATATCTGACGGTTATTTGCAGCAACTACCATATTCTCATCCCACATTAGTGTGAAATATCTTACAACAATATCAACCTGAAGTGCCTATATATATATATATATATATATATATATATATATATATATATATATATGAAATCAACATATAAATTGTATTCTTGAATTTCACTTTTCGCACAATCGTCAAGCATTTGTTGCCTCTCTAGACTCCTTGTTCGTGTGAGTTTTAGTCCATATGTGTTCTATTTCCAACACCCAACAACCTGCCCTCGCTCTCCTCTCCCGCTCCCTCTCCCACTTAGCGGTAAATCCTAGGGTCACATGGATCTCGTGCTGTCACCCCACCCAACCCCTCGACATGATGTATGAGATACTAACATTTTGCTGTAGGCATTTTAAAGATACAAATACGCATTTATGCAAGGTAATTAATGAAAAAAAAGATGCAAAATGGTGGGAATTAGCATGGTGTATCAGTGAATGACATCTAACTGTAGTCATTTGAAATGTGCAAATATAAATTTATGCATAGTAATCCATGAAAAAAGATGAAAAAAAAGATGTCCAACCAGTTACGCCGCATCTAGATGTTCACCTCCTACAAGTTTGGGTTCGCAATGATGAATCCACTTAACTAGATAGACGACGACACCATTGCCTCATGGTTCAGAAAACTAAGCAGCGCCAACCAATATAATAGAGGAAAAACGTCAAACTCCTGGTGTTGGGGACCCTGAACCACTAATGAACTACCTTGCCGACGGCGTTGTCATACCAGGTGATGCAGTGGCGTGCCGTGGCTGTGTTCGTGGCGCTGCCGGCGCTGGCGCAATCGCTACAGGGTTTAAGAATCTCTTGTAGATGGCCGCTGAAGAGAATGTCGACAAGCCCAAGAATGCTCGCAGTTTCCATGGCTCGCCTGCTAACTCATGCGCCCCGAACGCGACCCAAGATTCATAGTTGGAGCAGGAGGTATGCGATCTCATTACAGGTTAGTTCATAAGGTTTTGATGAGCTTGAAATGCGACTTGTGCCTGAACTTACTCGGGAGCCGTGAAGAGCTCAGAGTCATAACACAACTCATCATTAGGTTAGTAATTTATTTTACTGTTGCAGTGAGGATGAAGATACATCGAATGCCCATCGTTGTAATGATGTAGCAACAAAATGAATAGTTCAGAGCTGGAAAACTGCTTCATGTTTTTTCCTTTCTGATATACTACTTTAAGGCTTTATGGTACTCCACTCTGATCTCTCTTTTTCGTTCAAGTTCATAGTTCTAGTTTCAAACCATAATATGTGTTCTTTATAATATACTCCCTCCGTAGAGCTGTCAACAAGCCGAGCTCGAGCGAGCTTACCCTCTGAAGCTCGAGCTCGGTAAGAGTTGAGCTCAAGCCGAACCTAAAATCTGGTCGATCCCGCAGTCAAGCTCGATCTAGATAAGGCTCGTTTAAATTGTTAGGTTTGGTTGAAGCTCGTAAAAGCTAGAATTCGAGCTCGGATACACGTTTAAACAATATAAATAAATAATATATAAGATAAAAATATTAACAAATAATATTTATAAAACATAATTTATCTAAACAAGCCTTATCGAGCTTAATGAGCTCGAGCTCGGCAGGCTCGTGAGTTTGAGATGAAGCTCGAGTTTGACTCATTTATTTGTCGAGCCGATGGAGCTCGAATCGACATGAGACGAACTCGAGTGCCACATGAGCCTCGAGCTTCATTAACAGCCCTATCCTTCCGTCTCAAAAATGTTGTCGCTTTGTAGTTCATTTTTGAACAATAAAACGATAATCTTTTTGAGACGGAGAGAGTACATTGTAGTTTCGACTGAGTTTCTTATTTGGCAATATCATAGGTACGTCAACGTGGTTTATTACGCTATATCTTGACCATCTATGCCGTATCTTGTACAACAAGCAGATCTTGAATTATGATTGTGTGATAACTTGCAGTAGCAAGAACGACAAAAGGTTGAGCCATTTAATTTACCAGTATTAGCCTGTCCATACATCAATCAACACGACCTCTCAAAAACTAGAATAAATAACACGACGAAAGAGTGGCCTACGGTTTGCGTGAACATGACATCTCACTCAACTCAATGTTCCAATCTAGATGGTCCGGGCCCAAAATTGTCTAAAAGTCCGCCGATCTAGATGGGCCGGGCCCAGAAGTGCAGAAGTCCGCCGGAAGAAACCGAGACGAACACGAGCTCTACTTATTCCTCTCTCCCCCGTGGTGACCGTACGTCCTCTCTCCTTCCCCGAGCAAAGCGACAAAATCGTATCAGATCATCGCTGCACGCCGTCTTTGGAGCCCGCCGTCCACCCTGACTGGTCCGTCCTTCACGAGGACCTGATAGCGGCGGTGATGGATCTCCTCGACCTCCCAGACCTGCTCCGCGCGTGCGTCGTCTGCACGTCGTGGCACGCAGCCCATGCCACCGCCCGCAAGTCCGATTCCCGATCAAGCATGCGTCACCGTGCCTGCTCTACTCGTGCGCTGGCGATGACGACATTGCTTGCATCTACAGCCCCGCCGCTGGCACAACCTTCAAGGTCCGGGTGCCTGCGTTCCGAAGGCGCTACGTGGTTGGCTCGGGCCACGGCTGGATCGTCGCTGCGGACGAGGCGTCCAACCTGCAGGTGTTCAACCCGCTCACCGGCGCCTAGGTGAACCTCCCGCCGGCCACCGGGTTGTACCACGTAGAGAGCACCTCTGATGACCATTGACCAGGGTCGGCCCGCCTACAACCTCTTCCAAGACCCGGAGGGCCTAGGCATCATCCAAGACATAGACACTCCTGTCCTCTACACGCAGCGGAGCTACGGAATGACCTCTACCAGCGAGTTTACCTCTCGTGCAGGCCGTCCGCGCGCCGGTAGCGAGTGCATCCTCCTCCTCTTCCACATGCCCGATGGAACAATGTCCTTTGCCCGGGTGGGAGACAAGTGCTGGACGCGCATCACTCAGAATGAAACAATCCCATGGAAACGAGGCTACTGCACCGCCACGTACAACAAGAAGGATGGTTTATTCTACGTTGTATCCTAGATTTGTTACATCTTCGCATTTGATTTGAACGGGGCTACACTGATAGCAAGGAGGATCATCAATCTGTTTGTCACGCCCGGTCATCATAAAGATGAACAGACGCTTATCACATGTACACCAGGATTAGTTGAATCGTACATGCGTTGACAAAAGCGAAATATCATACATTGCCATGTTCGAATACATAAATAGTCTTACAGTACGACCCGAAGGTCTACAAATACACACCACAAATATTTACATCAACAACAGAGATAACAAAACCCAAACTACAACAGAAGGCTAATAGGTAAGAGAAGCTCCATCTCCACAGGCAGCAGTTGCACGTAAGGTCGCCAGCCTAGACCAAGTCCTCCGGATTGACGAAGTAGTCCTCCGGTGCCGCTTCTTCTTCTTCATATTCTAATGGAAAAATTAAACGCTTGAGTACATAGAGTACTCAGCAAGTGCGGGAAGAGATGACATGATTGGCTAAAGCAAAAGGAAGGCCATTTATGGCTTAACACTATGCTTAAAACCTAACCTTAGCTTTCAATTACCAATATCATAATTCAAGAAGTAATCAACACATAAGTAATGATAATGAATGTACTTGAATCATAATTAACCACCATTTCCCAACCATAGACTAATTATGAACTGGCCCCAAGCCGCTCTTGTCCGTGAGCACGGCTGTCATGACAGTTTTTCCAAGTCTCCGCAGAGAGTGTACCCTTTCCCCACAAGTAGTGATTCCATCCCTTGTTGCCAGGTGGACTGAGTAAACCTCCATGTAGCCCGTGGTGATCAACCACATTTCACACTTCCGTAGGTGTGTGGCCCGGAGATCACTACATGGTATTTACAAAGGTGCTCCCGACTAGTGCTAGCCCTCTAAGGTTTCCACCACTGAGGATTCTCGGAGTAACCCTCCGCCTCAGAGCCCCCTCTTGAGCCTTGCGGATCCTAGAGCAGTTCCCCTACATCATTCCTCGCACCTTCCAACCACTAGCATTTCATCGGGAGAAACCTAATTAATCGACCATGCTGCCCCATCTCAGTCTCGTGGTGGTACTATAAAGCTTAGTGGCTTCCTCCATAAACCGGTCCTTAGAATCCGGTGGTAACAAATCCCAATCCCAGGTCTCGTGCAAACGCACCATACCAATACTAACCAACCACCAGATTCCTATCCACTACAATTGTGTAATCACCACAAGTTCAAGTAACCATAAAGTTTAACATAGCACACTTGTATGAAATCCCAATCCCAATATTTAAGCATGGCTAAGCATATATATGATCTAACTACTTCCCAACCCATTTCAGGTAACAAGGAATTATATGGAACAGGGCATGTAAACATGAAATAGGACATCAATTTAATTAGCATGCATCTATCTAAATCCCTAGAACTGGAACAAAATGGTCAAGGGCACTTGCCTTCGTTGAAGTCTTGAGTGTTGGCGAAGTCTTGGTCTTGGAGGTTAAGATTAGGGTCATAGTACGACTCTAAATATATTGCCCAAGCATGGCAAGAATAAAATAAAGCTAAATAAGTAAAGAGCACGCAGAACAGTACACCACAACATACACATAGGCATAAAATCCTATACAATGCGTCCCTACGAAGTATTTATTACTTAACATGGCCAAAGTGTGCATTTTAGATTTATCCTACATTTTTGGGATTTAATTATAGCCTAAAACCATTTTTATTGAATTTTCTATGGCCAAAATGTATTTTCAAACACTTATAATAAATATTCCATGGACAAAATATATTTCATAAGAACTCTACAATTTATTCACAGCATAAAATAGTTTATACCAATTTTTCCTAACATTTCTACACTTAATTACCATTTTTATCTATTTTCTACACCCCAAATACACCTAAAAACCATATCCAGCAAATAAATAAAAGTCTAGGGACTAATTAAATAGTTTTCTATACTGCACAGGGACTAAATTCATGATTCTACAAATTTACAGGGGTTAGATTGCTTATTTAAATGATTAAATCCAATTTTTAGGGGTCCAGGGGCTAGTATGCAATTCCCAGGGGCTATACTTGAATTTCTGTGAAGTCCAGGGGGTAGCAAGCAAGGTTCCAGGGGCCTGGGTGAAAATCCGATGGCGGGAATAGGTGTTTAAATGCGGGCCGTTGGATTCCGATCGGATGGCTCGGATTTAATGAAGCGAAGGGGTATGCCGATCTAATCGTGGCCGTTGGCGCCAGCCGAGGGCCACGATTGAGCCACGTCGGCACTTGGCCGGCGCCAGCGCTCTGCGCGGCGGCGCACGGCGGCGGGCTCACCGGACTAAGTACAATCAAGCAAAATCTACCCTAATTCTCAGATCTATGCACGGTAAAATGAAGAGGGAGGCATGGCGATCTCACCAGAGGCGTTGATCGGGCTCGGGGAGGAGAGGAAGACGCCGGCGATGAAGAACGGCGGCGGTGCTCGTCGGAGTTCGATGATCCGACGGTGCAGTGACGTTCTACCCAAGCCAACACGTCCGACGCGTCCCTGGTGAAGCGGCGATCACGTCAGGCCAAGAAAATGGGGAGCAGGGGGGCTGCAGCGATGGGAATGCGAGCGCAGAGGTGACTCACCAGCGGTGAAGGGCTAGGGTTAGAGAGGCTCGGGGAGAGAGGAAGAAAATGGGGGCGCCGGTTCTTTTAAGCGCTGGGGGTTGAGGCGGTTGTGTAGTTCGGCCTAATTTGGAGCAGGGGAAGTGGTTCCGAGGGAGGGGGAGACGTGGGCGCAGGGGTGCTCGGCGGTTGCGCGCGGGAAGGAGGGGAACGGCGGTTGCCCCCTGGGAAAGATGACAAGCGGGCCCCGCCCGGCAGAGAGAAAGAAGTGGTGGGGGGTTCAGCTGGGCCGCAGGAGAGGGGAGGGAGAAGTTGGGCCGGGGGGAGAAGTTTGGCCCAAAAGGGGTTTAATCCTTTTTATTTTTTCTTTTTCCTTTTCTTTTATTTTGATTTGAATTCAACTTCAAATTTAAATCGTTTGCTACACGTTTGAACTTCAAAATTCACACAAAAATGCAGGCTACAATGCACAAGGGTTTGTTCAAATTTTTGTACATGAAAATATGGGTGTTACAACTCTACCCCCCTTAAAAGGAATCTCGCCCTTGAGATTCGGACGTCCTAAGGGAAAAGATGAGGGAAATCCGTCTTGAGATCTTCTTCTCTTTCCCATGTTGCTTTTGCCTCTGAGTGATGCTTCCGTTGCACTTTACACATGCGAATTTCTTTGTTTCTTGTGATCTTTTCCAGTGTTTCAAGTATCTTGACAGGCTGCTCCACATAAGACAAGTCTTCCTGTACATCCACTGCTTCCATAGGCAATTGCTCCTCAGGCACTCTTAAGCACTTCTTAAGCTGTGATACATGGAACACATTATGCACATCTGACAAGTGTGGTGGAAGCTCAAGCTGATATGCCACTTCACCTCGTCGCTCTAATATCTTGAACGGACCAATGTAGCGGGGTGACAACTTGCCTCTTACTTTAAATCTTCTCAATCCTCTCATAGGTGTCACCTTCAAGTACACGTAGTCACCAACTTCAAATGTGAGATCACGTCTTCGAGTATCCGCATAACTCTTCTGTCTTGTTTGAGCTGCCTTTAGATTCTTCCGAATTTCTTGTACTTGTCTTTCAGCCTCCTGTAACACGTCAGGCCCAAAGACTTGACTTTCCCCAATTTGATTCCAAAACAACAGTGTCCTACATTTTCGCCCATACAATGCTTCAAAAGGAGACATCTTCAAACTGGCTTGATAACTGTTGTTGTAAGAGAATTCGGAGGCATATGGCAGATTCTTGTCCCAACTTTTGCTATTCTTTAGAGCACACGCTCTCAACATGTCTTCTAATATCTGGTTGGTGTGTTCTGTCTGACCATCAGTCTGAGGGTGATACGCCGAACTAAAATTTAGACGTGTATCCATTGATTCATGCAACTTCTGCCAGAATCTTGAGGTGAATTGAGTGCCTCTGTCTGAAATGATCTTCTTAGGAACTCCATGTAAGCATACAATCCTGGAGATGTACAGTTCCGCCAGCTTGGTACCATTGTAGGTCTCTTTCACAGGAATAAAGTGAGCAACTTTAGTTAAACGATCCACTATGACCCATATAGAATCATATCCAGACTGGTAGTCCCACAATGAAATCCATACTAATTTCTTCCCATTTCCATTCTGGCACTTTGATTGGTTGCAGCAACCCTGCTGGTCGTTGATGTTCTGCCTTAATCAATTGACATGTATCACATATGGCCACATATTCTGCTACATCCCGTTTCATTCCATGCCACCAATATCGATCTTTAAGGTCTTGATATATCTTTGTGCTTCCAGGATGAATGGAGTATGAGGAGTTATGAGCTTCCCTTAGTATCAACTCTTTAATCTCCTTGATATCTGGAACACAAATCCTCTTTCCAAGCCATAAGGTTCCTTGTTCATCCTCTCTAAAGTTCGGAGCTTTCCCTTTCTTCATCAACTGCTTGATCTCCTTGACCTTCTCATCATTCTTTTGTCCTTCTCGTATATCATGTTCAAGGGTTAAGTCCACTTCCATAGCAACTGCTTCAGTGCTAGACACTAGACATAGGTTTAACCTTGCAAAATCTTCACATAACTGGGGTTGAAGAGCTTGTACTGACAAGTTATTGCATTGTCCCTTCCTGCTTAGAGCATCAGCGACCACATTAGCCTTTCCTGGATGGTAGTTGATTCCCACATCAAAATCATTTATTAATTCCAACCAACGACGTTGTCTGAGATTAAGATCTGGTTGTGTGAATATGTACTTCAAGCTCTTGTGATCTGTGTATATCACAGTCCTTTTTCCCATCAAGTAGTGTCTCCATATCTTCAAAGCATGGACAACGGCTGCCAATTCCAGATCATGGGTTGGATAATTTCTCTCATGTTTCCGAAGTTGTCTTGAAGCATAAGCTACAACATGTCCTCCTTGCATCAAAACACATCCTAAACCATGACCAGATGCATCACAATAGACCACAAACTCCTTCTGCATATCAGGCATCACTAATACCGGTGCACTGGTTAACCTCTTCTTCAATTCGGCGAAGCTTACTTCACATTCGGGGGTCCACTTGAAAGCAACTCCTTTCTCAAGCAACTTGGTTAGTGGTCGAGAGATATTTGAAAATCCCTCGATGAATCGACGATAGTAACCAGCCATACCTAAGAATCTTCGTATATCATGTACACTCTCAGGTGTTTCCCATTTAAGAACATCTGCCACTTTGCTTGGATCCACTGCTATACCTCCTTCCGATATGACATGTCCCAAAAATGATACCTCTTTTAGCCAGAACTCACACTTACTAAGTTTGGCATACAGTTGATGTTGGCGAAGCTTCTGTAGAGCCATCCTGAGGTGCTCCTCATGCTCTTCTTCAGTCTTGGAGTAGATAAGTATGTCATCGATGAATACCACTACAAACTTGTCCAAGTACTCCATGAATACCTTGTTCATCAGATACATAAAATATGCCGGAGCATTGGTCAATCCAAACGACATAACTGTATACTCATATAGTCCATATCGAGAGACAAATGCCGTCTTGGGAATGTCTGACGGTCTAATCTTCAGTTGGTGGTAGCCCAAACGAAGATCAATCTTGGAGAACACACATGCTCCTCTCAACTGATCAAACAAATCTTCAATCCTTGGTAGTGGGTATTTATTCTTGATTGTTACCTCATTTAAGGCACGGTTGTCCACACACAACCTTTGAGTTCCATCCTTCTTAGGTACAAATATAACCGGTGCTCCCCAAGGTGATGAGCTAGGACGAATATATCCTTTTCCCAATAACTCCTCAATATGATCCTTTAGTTCAGCTAATTGTTTAGCATCCATTCTATATGGCCTCTTATATATTGGGGCCGTTCCAGGTACTAACTCAATGACAAATTCAATCTCTCGATTAGGGGGCATACCTGGTAAGTCATCTGGGAATACATCCGGAAATTCCTTCACAACCCTGATGTCTTCGGTACTCTCAAGATGGTTGAGTTGTACTACAGCCTCTTGTGTCTGATCTGGCTTGAACTCCACTGTAGTGCCATCCGGGTGTGTTAAGCAAACTGTTCTAGTTGCACAATGAATTACTCCTTGATTCTTCGTCAACCAGTCCATTCCCAGAACGATGTCTAATCCTTGTGAGTCCAACACTATTAGGTTGGCCCAAAAGACTACCCCCTTATGTTTATACTCACTTTTCGGCATAGATGCCTTGCCACCATCTCTCCTCCAGGAGAGTTTATCAATAATGGCCCATTCAAGAATGTAACTACCATGTCATGCTTCTTTATGAAATCCTTGGATATAAATGAATGTGTAGCACCCGGATCAAACAATATGGTGGCGGGGTGGGAGTTAACAGAAAACATACCGATCACCACATCAGGCGCTTCCTGTGCTTGCTCCAGAGTCACATGGTTGACACGACCAGATGGGTTTTGTTGCTTCTTTGGACAACTGCTGGCGTAGTGTCCCCATTCTCCGCACTTGTAACATTGAACTCCCGCAGCATTACTTTGGCCCTTGTTGCCTCCTGATTGGTTTCTTGGGGGTTGGCCATTTGGACGGTTAGCTGGAGCTGAAGGGCGGGGTGGCTGCATCTGCTGACGTGGGGGTTGCATTGGTTAGCGTGGTGGCTGCTGCTGCTGGCGCATTTGCTGGTTGTAGGGAGTGGGTGACCTGTAGTTGGTGTTTGGAAATCTCTGTCCCGAGTAGTTCATAGGACGAGTCATCTGGTTAGCAGGCGGAGGGTTAAGACGGGGGCGTACATTGCTGCTAGAGGCATGTGCTATAGTCAACTTCCTTTTTCTTTCCTCATCATCCAGTTCCTTTTTAGTCCTCTCCACATCAAAGGCTTTGTCAACCAGCTTCTGAAAGTCGTTGTAGTCGCTGGAAGACATGGCAAACTTCAACTCCTTATCCAGTCCATTCTTGAAACGGAATTGTTTCTTGGAGTCAGTATCCACATCGGTTGGGGCATAGCGGGACAACTGGGTGAATGCATTCAAATAGGCCCTCACAGTCATACGACCCTGCTTCAACATAAGGAACTCTTCGCGTCTTGCTTGTATTTCTCCCTCAGGCACAAAATGATTCCGGAAGTTGGTCCTGAATTCTTCCCAAGTAATGCTTTCTAGATCCTGACGGGCTTCAGTAAAGGCGGTCCACCAGTCGGCTGCCGGCCCTTGGAGTTGATGGGAGGCTAATAGTACTTTCTCTCTTCCTTCACAGTGGATGAGCCTCAACTTGCTTTCAACGGTTCGGAGCCAATCATCGGCATCCATGGGTTCGGTGACTGTGGCAAAAGTGGGTGGATGAGTGTTCAGGAAGTCCCTTAGAAAGGACCTAGGTGGAAAAGGTGGTGGTGGCGGAAGGTTGTAATTTGGTGGTGGTGGGGGTGGGGCTTGCTGCAGGTTGGTGACAATCTGAGTAAGGTTGTTAAGCAGCTGGGTTTGGATGGCCATCATCTGCTGCATTTGCTGAGCGGCTGGGGCTCCTCGGGCACCCCTACCATTCCATCCTGGCACACCTCCAAGTCCTTCATCTTGGGGCACAACACCCCTTCCACGACCTCTACCTCTACCTCTTCCAGACATTTGTGTAGGGAATAATTGAAATTTTAGGACAATAGATAAGATACAGAAGGGTACGCTATGGCAAACGGTCCCAACTACATGCATCAAGGGAAACATATATATATATATATATATATATATATATATATATATATATATATATATATATATATATATATATATATATATATAAGCAAGAAAATTCATTAACCAACTAGTGCGGATGTGGACAAGATGCTAATGCATTCCACAACTCGCACGACACACTAACAAGTCTATACACAGATGACATGGATGTGGACAGGATGCCGAAGCATTCCACAACTCATGTCGCACACAACCACACACACATAACATAAATAAAACTACTAGCATAACATCATAAATAACACAACTCAAGACTAAAGAGGGCGTAGCTACACGCTCCTACATACTAAGGATAGGTGTCCTGAGTCGTCCAACGGGGAAACAAGTCCACTCCTACTCATCAGAGTCCTCCTCAACCTCCATCTCCGGGTCTTCTTCTTCCGAGTCCTCTCTTGATTCCTGGGGGGAGTTCATACGACGATCTGGAGAGTTTGGGTCCCAAGGCTCAACGTCCGAAGCGTACTGAGGAGAGTTAGGATCAGCTGGAGTGATCCTCGCGTAGCGTCGGCGAAGTCGCTCGTAGCGGTCAACCAGGTCCCTGCTGTCCTGTAGCTCCTGCTGACAACGCTGGAGTCGCGAAGACAACTCCACCACGTCGTCGACCAGACTCTCGCACTGAGGGTGGGTCAAAGGCCCCTCGACGTCACGTCCAGTGTAGGCGGCCGTGCCACTAGGGCGCTGAGGGGTGTACGCGTGCTCCGTGCACCCAAGGCGGAACCTGTGGGCGTGACTCCAGTAGGTAGTCGCCTCCCACGTGGCGTCCTCCTCAGCCGCACGCTGGGAGCTCCTCCAAGCCGGAGAGACGTGTGAGTGCAGCAGCTCCAAGTCGTAGTAGACGGCCAGCTGAGAAGTCCACTCCAGTCCACCAGTATAGGGTGCAAAGACCCTAGTGGTGTGGTAGACTAGGCGAACACAATACTCACGGCACCCCGCAGCACGAAGAAGAGAGCGAAGACGGACACGCATCCTCGAAGCAGCACTCCCAGTGGAGAACAGCGTCGTCTCCCTCCTGGGGGTGTGAGGTGCGGAGCGGCTGGCTAGGGCGTGGTGAGGAACACGACCCCCAGTCGACTTACGGGTCGTCTGCTTGGTTCGCGCCATCTACAAACATTTGAAAAGAAGAGAGTGAGATCAATAATCAATAAATTAAATTAGAATAAATCAATAAGTGCAGCAAGATAAGAAGCACAAGGTTTGAGATGGGAAGCACAAAGTTTTGGAAATACTATTTTATAAGAAAATAGTATAGTCCTTAATTTTCGACCATTTCTTACTAGGCTTGCGTCCTACGAGCAACACGGCTCTGATACCACTTTGTCACGCCCGCTCATCATAAAGATGAACAGACGCTTATCACATGTACGCTAGGATCAGTTGAATCGTATATGCGTCGACAAAAGTGAAATATCATACATTGCCATGTTCGAATACATAAATAGTCTTACAGTACGACCCGAAGGTCGACAAATACACACCACAAATATTTACATCAACAACAGAGATAACAAAACCCAAACTACAGCATAAGGCTAATAGGTAAGAGAAGCTCCATCTCCACATGCAGCAGTTGCGCGTAAGGTCGCCAGCCTAGACCAAGTCCTCCGGATTGACGAAGTAGTCCTCCGGTGCCGCTTCTTCTTCTTCATATTCTAATGGAAAAATTAGATGCTTGAGTACATAGAGTACTCAACAAGTGCGGGAAGACATGACATGATTGGCTAAAGCAAAAGGAAGGCCATTTATGGCTTAACACTATGCTTAAAACCTAACCTTATCTTTCAATTACCAATATCATAATTCAAGAAGTAATCAACACATAAGTAATGATAATGAATGTACTTGAATCATAATTAACCACCATTTCCCAACCATAGACTAATTATGAACTGGCCCCAAGCCGCTCTTGTCCGTGAGCACGGCTGTCATGACAGTTTTTCCAAGTCTCTGCAGAGAGTGTACCCTTTCCCCACAAGCAGTGATTCCATCCCCTGTTGCTAGGTGGACTGAGTAAACCTCCATGTAGCCCGTGGTGATCAACCACATTTCACACTTCCGTAGGTGTGTGGCCTGGAGATCACTACATGGTCTTTACAAAGGTGCTCCCGACTAGTGCTAGCCCTCTAAGGTTTCCACCACTGAGGATTCTCGGAGTAACCCTCCGCCTCAGAGCCCCCTCTTGAGCCTTGCGGATCCCAGAGCAGTTCCCCTGCATCATTCCCCGCACCTTCCAACCACTAGCATTTCATCGGGAGAAACCTAATTAATCGACCATGCTGCCCCATCTCAGTCTCGTGGTGGTACTATAAAGCTTAGTGGCTTCCTCCATAAGCCGGTCCTTAGAATCCGGTGGTAACAAACCCCAATCCCGGGTCTCGTGCAAACTGCACCATACCAATACTAACCAACCACCAGATTCCTATCCACTACAATTGTGTAATCACCACAAGTTCAAGTAACCATAAAGTTTAACATAGCACACTTGTATGAAATCCCAATCCCAATATTTAAGCATGGCTAAGCATATATATGATCTAACTACTTCCCAACTCATTTCAGGTAACAAGGAATTATATGGAACAGGGCATGTAAACATGAAATAGGACATCAATTTAATTAGCATGCATCTATCTAAATCCCTAGAACTGGAACAAAATGGTCAAGGGCACTTGCCTTCGTTGAAGTCTTGAGTGTTGGCGAAGTCCTGGTCTTGGAGGTTAAGATTAGGGTCGTAGTACGACTCTAAATATATTGCCCAAGCATGGCAAGAATAAAATAAAGCTAAATAAGTAAAGAGCACGCAAAACAGTACACCACAACATACACATAGGCATAAAATCCTATACTAATGCGTCCCTACGAAGTATTTATTACTTAACATTGCCAAAGTGTGCATTTTAGATTTATCCTAAATTTTTGGGATTTAATTATAGCCTAAAACCATTTTTATTGAATTTTCTATGGCCAAAATGTATTTTTAAATACTTATAATAAATATTCCATGGACAAAATATATTTCATAAGAACTCTACAATTTATTCACAGCATAAAATAGTTTATACCAATTTTTCCTAACATTTCTACACTTAATTACCATTTTTATCTATTTTCTACACCCCAAATACACCTAAAAACCATATCCAGCAAATAAATAAAAGTCCAGGGACTAATTAAATAGTTTTCTATACTGCACAGGGACTAAATTCATGATTCTACAAATTTACGGGGTTAGATTGCTTATTTGAATGATTAAATCCAATTTTTAGGGGTCCATGGGCTAGTCTGCAATTCCCAGGGGCTATACTTGAATTTCCGTGAAGTCCAGGGGGTAGCAAGCAAGGTTCCAGGGGCCTGGGTGAAAATCCGAGGGCGGGAATTGGTGTTTAAATGCGGGCCGTTGGATTCCGATCGGATGGCTCAGATTTAATGAAGCGAAGGGGTATGCCGATCTAATCGTGGCCGTTGGCGCCAGCCGAGGGCCACGATTGAGCCACGTCGGCACTTGGCCGGCGCCAGCGCTCTGCGCGGCCGCGCACGGTGGCGCACGGCGGCGGGCTCGCCGGACTAAGTACAATCAAGCAAAATCTACCCTAATTCTCAGATCTATGCACGGTAAAATGAAGAGGGAGGCATGACAATCTCACCAGAGGCGTTGATCGGGCTCGGGGAGGAGAGGAAGACGCCGGCGACGAAGAATGGCGGCGGTGCTCGTCGGAGTTCGATGATCTGGCGGTGCAGTGACGTTCTACCCAAGCCAACACGTCCGACGCGTCCCTGGTGAAGCGGCGATCACGTCAGGCCAAGAAAATGGGGAGCAGGGGGGCTGCAGCGACGGGAACGCGAGCGCAGAGGTGACTCACCGGCGGTGAAGGGCTAGGGTTAGAGAGGCTCGGGGAGAGAGGAAGAAAATGGGGGCGCCGGTTCTTTTAAGCGCTGGGGGTTGAGGCGGTTGTGTAGTTCGGCCGAATTTGGAGCGGGGGAAGTGGTTCCGAGGGAGGGGGAGACGTGGGCGCGGGGGTGCTCGGCGGTTGCGCGCGGGAAGGAGGGGAACGGCGGTTGCCCCCGTGGGAAAGATGACAAGCGGGCCCCGCCCGGCAGAGAGAGAGAAGTGGTGGGGGGTTTGGCTTGGCCGCAGGAGAGGGGAGGGAGAAGTTGAGCCGGGGGGAGAAGTTTGGCCCAAAAGGGGTTTAATCCTTTTTCTTTTTTCTTTTTCCTTTTCTTTTCTTTTGATTTGAATTCAACTTCAAATTTAGATCGTTTGCTACACGTTTGAACTTCAAAATTCACACAAAAATGCAGGCTACAATGCACAAGGGTTTGTTCAAATTTTTGTACATGAAAATATGGGTGTTACACTGTTCGACGTGGATGGTCCAATAGATTACGTCATTTTTGCTCCTTGGAGTGATATCTTGCACGTCCGGAGATATTTAGAGGCTCAAATATGCGATACCCCTGTACAGGTTCCTGCAGACCTTGCTTATGAATTTATGGATCAATCGATGGAGTGGTACATAGATGAAATCCAACTTTACAAGGTTGATATCCATAATGAAAAGATTGTGAGAATAAGTTGCTTAGACTTACGAGAGCATTCTCTGTTTCTTGGATTCAATTTTTCGATCCTGGTTTCGACGAAGGATTTTCCAAAGCTTAGACCGAACTGTTTGTACTTAACGGATGACGACCATGAACATATTGCTTCAAACATGTTTGGTTACCGAGAAGTTGGCATATGGGACTTTGAAACTGGAAAAAGTTGAGTCTCGGTGATGTACATTCCACCAATCCTTGGCTCAATTGTCCTCCTCCGACCTGGTTCACACCGTCCCTCATTTAATATGGAGGATGTATTCCTTGGGTGGGAGAAAATTATGGTGCTGTTGTGTTTGAATGAAGAAACTGGTATGTCTTGGGTGTGAGAAAGTTCTTTTTTTTTTTGAATGTGCGGGTGAGAGAAAGTTATGGTGCTTCTTTGTTACTCCGTCCCTAAAATCTTGTTGCTTTGTAGTTCAAAAATGATTACAAAATGGCGAGTTTTTGAGGACGGAAGGAGTATCATGTCAAGAGTGAAATGCGTAGAGTTAGTGCTTGCATCTACCGTAAGTCATATGAAATTATGCATCAGTTAGAGCTTGTTACTAGTGATTTTCTGATAACCATTGGTTAAAAATTAGTAAAAAACTAGCACTTTTGCATTCTTGTTTGGGGCTAACAACAATCCGTAATGCAGGAGTACCAGGAAAATGGAACATTTAGTAAAAGCGCATATGCCTCAACCTCTTGCGAGGCTTCCCACGCCTCTACGGCAGCAGGTAGTGGCTGCTCTTTGATCCGCACGTCCTCCCCCATGCCACCAATGACGCTTACATAGTCACTACTACAAAAAGCATTTTTACAGGCGCCTCAAATTTTCAAACACATGCGGTCCTTAAAAATATGCGACTGTGATGACGAATGATATAATAACCGCCTGTGATGACACAACAACACAGACGGATTTTAAAGAACAACCGTCTGGGTAAATACATGATCTTCACAGACAGTTCTTAATTAAGAACCGTCTGTAATGCAATGAACTTCACAGGCGGATTTTAAGAAACAACCGCCTGGGTAAATACATGATCTTTATAGATGGTTCTTATTTAAGAACTGCCTGTAATGTAATGAACTTCACAGACAGATTTTAAAAAACAACCGTCTGGGTAAATACATGATCTTTGTTGACGGTTCTTAATTAATAACCGCCTGTAATGCAATGAACTTCATAGACGGATTTTAAAAAACAACTGCCTGGGTTACATGATCTTCGTTGACGGTTCTTAATTAATAATCGCCTGTAATGCAATGAACTTCATAGACGGTTCTTGGTTAACAACGGTCTGAGAAGATCATGTATGTAGTTGTTCAATTATCACAAGCGGTTTTCATTGAAATTACAGGGATGTAGTCGTTGCAATTATCACAACCGTATGTAGTCGTTGCAGGGAAAATTATATCAGGAAAAAACACAGATAAGCGGATACTAGTACAGTAATGCATTGTAGGAAATGCTCGATCACCAGTGAGGCTGGCTTAATTGTGATAATACACCATTAGAGGCTTTACAATTGTTCAAAGATAATTTCTTTACACACTGAACAAAAATCATGCTACATTCATTGTAGATCGACGATGAAGCTCCCATCGATCAATCTAAATTGTACCGTCCTGCTTGCTCCCGAACACGTCTCTTATATTCCGCTGGATCCTGAAAATATTGACATTATTTAAATTAACAAATGTCGAAGGAGGAATGAATAACCTACATTGGTCACTAAGTCAAAGTGTCATCTAACCTTGATAAGTAGATTATAGCAATCATTTTCAACATCAGGCACATTTGGCTGATGCAGCAAACGCTGAACTTCAAGTAGTATAGTTTTGATTGTAAAAGCACTGAACCACCCCTACGAAATATAATTTAAGCAATATAAGAAACCAGTTCAAATAAGTTCGACAACAATTATAAGTAATAATTACATGAACAAAATAGGTCTATCTTACAGTCTCTTGATCAAGAATCCCGATGCAGAGTGCTCCCGAACGATGGACATTTGGGTGGAAGAACCCAATTGGAAAGGTGCATCTTGAAGGCACCAAGGGATAGTCCTCAGAGAAGGAGATTGTCAGGGGGTAGTAACCATCTTCCCATTCAGTCTGCAAAAGAAATTTATTAATAGGAGGACGATGGTTAAACTCATATTGTGCTTGTTCTTCATGACTTACCCCTTCTTTACCGGGTACGATGCACTGCCACTTCAATAAATCTCCCGATTCAGGCTTCGCAGAGAAACCCTACGCGGAGAAATTGAAAATACCAAAAACAAACAAGACGGAAAAACAAACTACAGTTAAGTTCATCAGTCCATTATAGATACATATGTATATACAACCATGTGACCGGTGTGCCATATGTACATACATGGGGATGGTTCTTGCGCCACGCCAAGCGCTCCTCCTTCAATCGGCTACACGCCCGAGACATCATTATCTGAAAGACCAAACTTCCAAACTTCCAAATCATTGAGTCCAAACACATGTGTACACAAATGCAAAAGGACACAATCCATATACAACATAACAGGTAACAGTCTTTCCATTATAATGTGATAATCATGACTCTTCAACCCCGTGAGGTTTCCTGTGTTAACATTTACGGCTCGTTTCAGGCTAGCTGCGTAACCATCTGGGAATTTCAAAGTTTTCATCCATTTCATAACTTCTTTATTTTCTTTCGATCGAAGACAGAAAGAAGCACGTGGCTTTCCACCACTTTCAGAGATTTCAAGAGTTGGACGGTGACAAATGTCTGCCAAATCTAGTCTAGCTTTATAATTGTCTTTCGTTTTGCCAGGCATATCCATACATGTGCTTATGATACTTTTGCTCATGTTACGCTCCTGATGCATGACATTAATGTTGTGCATTAGAATCAACAACTTCACATAAAGTAGCTCCCAAAGTCCACATATGTGAGTCCAATTGTGTTTCTGTCCATAACCTACGAAATATCTAGGACGACCTTCATCAGGCACCAGTTTGTCCAACATATCAGAAATTTCTGACCCGTTGAGATGCTTCGGTGGTCCTTTAGTGACAACAATGTTCTTTCAAAAGACATGCCTCTGCTGCCTAAATATATGATTCGAGGGTAGCCAACGTCTGTGACAATCGAAGTAAGATATTTTGCCTCCATGAGTTAGTCGAAAGGAATCCGTGTCTGAAGCACATATCGGACACATCAGACGATCGTGAGTGCTCCATCCGGAAAACATGTCGTATGTCGGCAAATCATGGACAGACCACAAATAAGCAGCTTGAAGGTTGAATTTTTGCTTCTTATAACTGTCGTACGCTTCGACTCCTGTCCACAAGACTTTCAATTCTCGATCAGCGGTTTTAACATCACGTGACGTGACCCGGGATGATTAGGTCCAGGTACAATGAGGCTGAGAAACATGAACTCGTTCTTCGTACAAAAAGCAGGTGGCAGGTTGTACGGAATGACAAAGATGGGCCAACATGAGTATGGCGTGGCGTTCGTACTGAATGGTGAGAATCCGTCTGTCGCTAATCCGATGCGAACATTCCTCGCATCACGAGAAAAGTCTGGATCGAAATGGTCTAGTGCCTTCCATGCATCACCGTCGGACAGATGCGTCAAGAATTCTTTGTTCTCACGTTTACCTTCTTTGTGCCATCTCATGTGTCTTGCGGTTCTTTTTGAAAGAAACATCCGCTTCAACCGAGGTGTCACAGGCAAGTAACGAAGCTGCTTATGTGCGACATCTGTCATCACATTATCGCCATCGTCATTAACAACTTCGACATACCTCAATTTACTACATTTCAAGCACATCTTCTCATTGGCGTGCTCTTTCCAAAATAGCATGCAGTTGTCTGGGCACACATCGATTTTCTCATACTTCATACCGAGACTAGATATCTTGATCTTTGAATGATACATATCGATCGACGCATTGTGAGGTTGTGGAAGAATATCGCAGATCAATTTCATGAGATCATTGTAGCAGTTGATGGAAAAAAGTACTTGGACTTAATTGCCATAAATCTGGTCAAGAAAGCAAGTACGGTCACAACCGTGTGTTCATGCAACGGCTCTTGTGATCTCTTCAGCTCCTCGAAGAACTTCTCTGCCTCATTTGTAAGAGGATCCTCCACTTCCAGAACTTCTAGAATCTCATCCATCCTATCAACCTATGTTATATCATCATCCTCATCCACTTCGGCTATGACTCGAGAATTAGTCTCGCTGTGAAAGGTCCACACTTCATAATGTGGAGTGAAACCATTTCGATATAAGTGAAACGAAAGCTCCAATCTTCTCAAAAACTTGGTGTTCCGGCATTTTGTACATGGACACCGCACCATATCTTCCGTTGACAATGAAAATGCTCGATCCAAAAATTGATCTAACTTTATAAACCACTCATCCGAGTGACCACCAGTTCTGCTCTTCCAGCCAGTATACATCCAACTGCGGTCTTCACCCATGTTTAGCTCTGCAGTTTAACGCGAAAGAAATTGACGTTAATGTATTGTTATGTTATGTCACGGCCCTACAACCTAGGCAGATAGATCCTAAACCCACCCAAGAGTGACTGAGCGGAGCGTGCTCATGACGAGACGCGTGATCCGGATTCGAGCGAAATTTCGGCAGCATAACCCTGTTGTTCTCCACACTCCACTGCACGCCCAAAAATGGTGCAGCAGAGAACAACAGGGTTACACCACTAAAATCTCGTCCAAATCCGGACCCGCGTCTCGTCACAAGCCACGCCCCCTCGGTCACTCCGAGGCTGTCCAGAAAGGGACAATTCCGAACCTGCACGTCTCACATGCCAATGGCATGTGAGACGTGCCGATCCGAAACGGGTAATACATTGCTATAGGTTACGTTGCTCATTTTCATTTTGAGGTCATTTAAGAGAGAGGAAAGAACTAGAGAAAGAGTAAAAGGAAAGTTGGTCTTAGATGACAATTCCACATCCATTTCCACCGTCCACGCAATCGCGGGTCATTGACGTCCTTACCAACCCATTCGCTTCCGTGTCGACTTGACGCATACAGTACCACTACAATGGTCTACACGGCACGATCACACTTATTACGTGTCATGCCCTTCCGGGTTGGTCCGAGCCGACCCAAAACCCCTTTATTTATATATATTAAGTAGTCACTCAAAAACATTATATGAATGCACTAAAGTCCAAACATACACTAAACAGAATAGAAAAAAAATATTAATTATAAACACTCACGCAATCAAAAGAACAAGAGAAAAAAATTATTAATTCTAGTAACCTGCATAATAAACATATTTACCAAAGCATGACAATTAGGATCAAATTAGGATCTAATTCTTTGACTCCTATCGATCCCAAGTAAGGACAAAGTCAGCACCGCCACCTCCTTCCTTCCTTCCCGGAAGGCTCCCCTCGCCGCGGCCGACCTCCGCCTCTGCCTCCGCCCAGTTCGATTCGATTGGATGCTGTCGGGGTCGGGGGAATAGCCACAGCGAAGCTCAATTCCGCCTTCACTGTAAGTAAATCCCCAGCCCCCATGGCAGGGAGCTACCGCGATGGCGGCGTCCCTGGGGACGCTCCCCCGCCCCCGCCCACCCCCACCCCGGCGCTCGCGCAGTACCTCTCGCTCGACCCGCTCCCCTGGGCCACCGACCCCAAGCACTTGCGCCATGTCGAGCTCAGGCACGCGCTCGCTGCCGCCGACCAGCTTGACGAACTCAGACGTATCTGCGCTAGCGTCTCTGACTCCACCGCCAAGGCCAAGTACCTACCTACCTACCTATTCTTGTGCTCATGTTGCTGCTCCTCCTATTCCTTTTTCTTACTCCTCCTCCCCCAGAAGGGTCTGTCTGTGTTGCATATTTGCATTGCATTCCTAACGGAATTGATCCCGTATGCAAAATTGATCCTAATTGATCCCGTATGCAAAATGAGAATTAGATGCTAATAACTAATCATTGTGAACTTTAGATTACCATCAATTAGGATTCGAGGGGGCGACGGGAGAGAAGGGGCGTACCTGGAACGCCAGGGGCACGGCGGACCGGAGCCGGCGAGGCCGGGGGCGGCGGGGGCGCGGCGGGCCGGGGGTGGCGAGGTCGAGGCGGCGGTGGCGCGGCGGTCCGGTGGCGGGAGCGGGGCGGCGGGGTGCGGCGCGGCGGCAGTGTAGTCGGGGGCTCGGGGGGCGCGGCGGGCCGGGGCCGGCGAGGCTGGGGGCGACGGGGGTGCGGCGAGCCGGCGGCGGCGAGGCCGGGGCAGCGGCGGCGCGGCGGGCCGACAGCGGGAGCGGGGGCGGCGGGGCCGGGGGCGGAGCGGAGCGGCGGTAAGGAAATGACGAAGGGAACGGTTCGCCCCGACGATATAGGGCTTTAACTTGCAACGGCCAGCTTATTTGCGACGGCCCTAGAGTTGGCCGTCGCAAATAGCGGAAAAGGCCGTCGCAAATAAGCTTTATTTGCGACGACCTCCTTATTTGTGACGGCCACTTTGAAAACCGTCGCAAATATAAGCTTATTTGCGACGATTTAACTTATTTGCGACGGCTATCTGCGAACCGTCGCAAACAGGTTTATTTGCGATGGCCGGCCGTCGCAAATACGGTCAGCCGTCACAAATGACTGCGTTTCCTGTAGTGCTACTCCAGATCTGCCTCACCAGACCCTGTCGTGTCCTACGCCCCACCACCTATCACGGAGCACTCCTCTACCATCTGAGAGACTACAAGTGTGATCAGAGTGTGGATGAACCCGCCGTGCTCTACTAAGCACGCTTAATGTGGTTAACCAAAAACTGAATAAAAAATTTTAGTTAACTGGCGGACCAATTTTCTCATTTGTGTACACCAAATCAAACACATGAACCACCACTAAGAACTAGCCCTTTTGTTGAGGGAGGATGGAAAGAAACCAACAAGAACATTAAAACAGAGATTATGGGGTGGGGGGCGGCGACGACGAACCTGGAGGCCGGCGCGTGTTGAGCGGCTTATGGGCAGATTCTTGTCCTTGTTCTTGCTGGCGTAGGCGGTTGTCGTCTTCACCGCGATGATCCCCTTGGCTCCCTTCCCGACCATCTTCCTCCTAGCTTCCGCGAATGTAAAAGCTACCTACCAAAAAAAGGAAGGAAGGAAGGAAACCCCCCAGAAACTCAAGTCCGACCAAAAAATTCTGCGAGAAACCGAAAGCGACAGAGAAGAGCCACGAGTTTAGAAAGGATCTGATGCTTACAATCTAGGGAATGTAGTTGCGGATTCGAGCGAGACGGGGCAAGGGAAATTCCGAGGGGCGGTTTTTGGCGACGGCCTCGGCGGCGCTGGGGTTTTCTCTTCCCCTTGTCTCGGCTGTTACTCACAGGGCAACAGTTTTATAAGAAAAAGAGAAAACAGTTTTTCTATGGGCCGTATGGGCTCTCATTTGGCCCAACATGAGGGCATATAAAGTGTTTGCATGAGTGAACATACTTACACTACTCACGGATATGTACTCTACAACTAGACAGGGCTTATAAAACCGTGTCATTCGAAAGAAAGATCATCTAAGAAGCTGCCGGAATAATCCAACATGTGATGAGGATGTTGCATTATTATTACATCTTTATGTGCAAGAAACAACTGAAATGTTGTTTTGAAACAAGTTTGAATGAGACACCCGAGTTCGAGATTCCAAAAAATCGAACTCCCACACGCGGAGCCGTTGGCCACTTTGGCTGGAGCCTGTTCTCCAGCTCGGTGCATCTGTAGCTCACCTCGGTAGCTCATCGCCACCAGGTCGACCGGCTTGTCGTCACTTGCAGGCGGTCGACCGTCTCCATTTTCCTGGCTCCTTGTCCTAATCTCAAGCATTTGCACTCGCCAGAGGCATCAAGCAGAGGAGCGACGGTGATCAAGACGTTGACTAGATTGACTGCGACTTGCCCGATGCGGTACACGCACCCGTTGACTTAGACTTTGATGGGCCCGTGTATCCGAAATGAACAAAACAGTCTTCACGGCCCAGCTGACTAGTGGGCCCGAATAGGATAAGAACTCATAACGTAATGTCTACTAGCCCAGTAGACAGCCCATTCGACCAGCCAGCCCAAAAGCTGAGAGCGTATGCAGTGTCTCCTGCTGACCCAGTCGAGGCCCCGCCTGAACTCAGATCCAAGGGCAGCCATCCATGTCCGTTCCATTCCGTTCCTTTGGCGGGAGGCAGGAGGAGGGGGGCCCTGCCAATACTAAGAAAACTAAGCTTTTATCCGAGTCCGAAACAGCCTTGCCAGTAAAGCACTGAATACAGGAATTACTATTTTGTTACAGGTATTTCTAATCAACATTCACATCTGGGAGTATTTTACCGTCTCTTCTTGAGAAGTTGAAGACTTCTACTCAGGTTTCAAAATACGTAAACAATATTCCATGCTAATTTCAAAATAAACGATCACAAGCATTTACGTGGTGAGCAGAGGAAAGGCACACATAATGTGCAGGATTCGCTGCGTTAGGCAGCGTCCCACGGAGAACCAACCAACCCCCTGCTCTACTCTACCCGTGGCCGCGACCGAGAATTCGAGATCGCAATTCACATGGGAAAAAAAATGGTGCGCTCATTGATTTTCTTGCTGTACAGAACGTCCATTCGCTTCTTTACATTTACCATTCCCAGCGGTGGCGTCTCCCAGACTGTAGTCTTCTCCGCCAGAAAGACCTAAACCTATGTCATTGCAAAACTCAGCACTGGAAGCTCTGCTATACACTTTTTCCTCGTCACCAAAACTTTCATCGTCCTCGTCGTTCTCTTCATCTTCAGAGAAATCATCAGGATCCTCCTCGTCGGAATAATCCTCGTCCTCATAATTGTACACAGATTCGCTGCCATCATGGACCGAGGAGGTACCATCCTCATCAGCGGTAGTATCGGCAACCACGCTGTCCAGATAGGCCTCATCATCCTCATCCTGCGCGAGCGGCATAATCGTGAACGGTTACGACAAGCCGTGAAACAAAGGATCAGCACAGCCAAGCGTGGTCCCAAACGCAGCACCAGCACGCTCACTCACCTCAACATCTTCCTCGTCGCTCGAGTATGCGGAATCTAGCTTGGCGTACAGCTCCTCATCTCCCTGGTCTTTCACTTCTTCCATCTGGACCTGCCACAAGAGTCAACATATAGTGTGTCATTATGACATGTATTGATAGTATGGTAACTCCTTTTATTACTCAGGGTGAACTGGTGTGCTGTACATACCAGTTCTGCTTTAAGCTGCACCACCTTTCTGTTTAACTTGGCAGCATGATGACTAAGGGCCTGTCACGAAAAGTTAAATGGAATGAAATAAGTGAATGGGAGAAACATGACGGAGATGAATGGGGGTATATCTCCTCTCCTCCAGTAGGAAAATGTATTGGAATTTTTGCTTCCCAGGCGACCAACAATAGTCAAGACAATGTGAGATCAATGCTTCAACAGAATATGTTCCTTCTCAATTGGACACCTGACAATAGGATGGGTTTTTTGAGTGACGAAAACAAAATATTAGTAGTACCTGATGTCTCTGAAGCTCAATGGATCTAGCTAGAGCCTTCCGTTTCGACAGCAGATTCCGTGGCCTGAGTGTAGAAGGACGTCTATAGTCTCTACCACGAAACACAACTATGGCATAACCTTTGGAGACTTTGTCCACAGATACCAAAACACCACCGCTCTCAGCTTCAAGTGACAATGCTATCCTTTTGACGTAATCAAAGGACTTTGCTTTCACTAGTATCTTAACCAGTTCCCTGTATTTCCAGTGTAAGTGCATATTTTCAACCGTGCCATCAAAAACACCCCTTCTACCTGAAAACAGCAAGAAGGATATGATTTTAGAGTCTAAATGAAGATAAAATGTGATCTAGGGACTGTTCAAGGAGACCGGACCTCAAGTGCATAAAAAAACTGGTTATATTTGACATCAGGCATACTGAACCTTCCAAAACAAAAGGAATCTTGAGTAAGAAAATAGCTTCATTACTTCACTACAGAATCACAAAGAAACAAATTATAGTGCTACTAGAGACTACTTCCTCTGTTCATTTCTATTTGATGTGTCTTGAAATGGCTCTCTCTTTGATGTACTAGGGATGGACGTGTGTAGTCTCAAATTGATGTTACGGAGTACAATAAAAGACATATCCACAACTTTCTCAAATGCCCTTAATTGTACAATGCATTTATATCACTCAGTTTCTTCATTCTCAAGCTACTCGAACAAAAAAGCAATTGATATCGATACAAACAATATGATATACCAAGACACACAAATTTAATAGGAGCGTACGGTCATCTAATTGCATTTTCTTAATAATTGTGGAAACAAAATCCAACACATCAAATAAAATAAAATAAAATAAAAAAGACTTCAAGTACCAAGCAGCAGAAACGCCTTCATCCGTAGACCAAGTTTCCGGAACATGAACCGCTCTTCATCTGTTATTGTTTGAGATGGCTTGGAACCTTCAGTTGGATTCAGGGCTGTCTCGACTTTTTCTAGCACCCTTTCAGCTTTCTCCATCTTTTTCTGTGCCTGTACATAAATAAAATGAAATCAGCTAAGCTCTAACTGCATAATTTGCATGTTCAGTGCATTTTATATGCATGCAAACATTTTTTAAACCTCATAAGCTTAGTTGCAAATTGACATAATAAATTACTTTCCACTTTAATGTCTGCACTTCGTAGAAAGAAGAAAGAATAAAAGCTACCCCCTACAAGTACTAACTTCTCACTTCAAGGGCTAAGTTATCAAATATAATTGAATTGGTATTGTAACATACTAGCATACGATTTATTGTTTCAGGGGTATCCATACTCCATATTGTAGTAATTTTATCTGAAAATTTTAAAAGAAAACACTATCTTGTTTGTAGAAAATCATTGATAGATAGCATTAAACAATGTGAACTTAGACAATTCAAACTCAGTAACTTACAAGTGAGAGCTTCCACTCTAGCTTTCTCACTAGGTCAGCATGCCTTGCAGCTTTGACAGTTCTCGTCATTTTTTCCACATGGTCCTGATCCAGTTTGTTTCCATACTTAGAGTTTGCCTCAAGAGTCTCGCCAAGAGTACCAGCTACTGTGGGCTGTACATACGCCTCACTACTTGAAGAAATAGAAGACACTGCATTGAGGCGCAATTGCTCTTCATCTTGTAGGGATCTTGCTAGTCTTTCCCTCTCTAGCAGTACTCCTGCAAGCTCTGAGGACAAGAAATTTTTCCCTCTGTAGAAGACCATAAAGTCATTGTTCCTTGAAAGCATTACACCACCTGTTAATTTCTGATATTGACCAAAACAATATTAGCTATAAATCATTAGTTCACTAGAAGACATATCCACAAAAAAATTAAAAATTAAAACAGCAGCAACACAATAACGCAACACAATAACCACTGAACAAAAATCAAGAACAATGAAGCATGTCATGCAGAACTTCTTAAACAATATAACCCAAACATAGCGCTTGCAGAGATTGATTTGCAGAGTCACATGATTCAACAACAACAACAACAACCAAGCCTCTATCGCAAGCACGTTGGGGAATGTTCTAGTGAAATGTTCTGGATCTTCTATGGGAATGTTCTCAACAACTAAAAGACCTAAATGGAAACACTGATACTTTGGTTCCATACTTTCATGGGACAATGACTACTAATCAACTTAGACCACGCTAGAAACTGACTCCTCTTGTGGAATCAAGTAAACTTTTATACTGCATGCAACTCCGATTAGGGATAGATACACAAAAGGGATATTGACTAATTATCAATGAATATTTCTAATCACACGCTAAAACTGAATCAAAATTTTGCAATAGGATGGACTTTCTATTCTTACTTTGATATCTTCAGCCATCCTCTCACTGGTAGTAAGCTGCACACCTCTCTTCAAAGCAATTTTAGCAATTGAACTTTTCTCCCACAGCTTGACCATAGCATTTGCTAGTCCTTGGAGTTGTCTGCTTCGTCCTAAAATCCATTGGTACAGGGAAGAAATTGTAAATCACGACATGATAAATGATTGATAATAAAAGTTAAAAATTAACTAGCAATAATGAAGGTACCAAGAGCGAAGTGAGGAGGCAGTCCACGAGCAAGACGGCGCAAGTTGGTAGTGTCCCTTCGACCAAGAGATGGTCGAACACCATAGGGCAGAACTCTGAAAGGAGGCTTGTAACCTGGTACAGTTGCAGGAAGTAAATCTGCATCTACTGGCAATGGATCAGATCCAGGCCAGTCACTATATCTGGGGCCAAGTTCATCCAATAACTTGTCAATTTCATCTTCATACTTGATTTCTGGTGCTTGCTCAACTATTTCCTCTTTCCCCTGATTAGAAACTAAAGCTCCATTGCTGTCTTGCACGCTGTCCACTTTCTCACTTGGTAGCAAGGAAGGACTAGGAGGATCTTTACTCGAGAATTTCATACTAAGAACCTGTGGACTTTTGGTTTTCCCTTTAGTGCGTTCAGCTACATCATAATCTACTCCCCTGTATAGAGAAACAGAAGTCCCTGATCTCCATATGACCAACCCTCCTGTTTTTCTCTGATCACCACCATAATAATGGACAGAAAGAAAGAAAAAAAAAAGATATCAGATGACGAGTACTTCATGATGCTTGAGCATACTTGAGTTGGGAATCTGTCAGGTAGCCTCTAAATTCAACTTAATCATTTTCTTATTCAGCAAACAACACAACTGGTGAGAAAGAAGGCAACGTAGATTGGAAAAGCAAGATAAGTTTTTAGGATTTAGGAATCTTATTTATGCCAAACTCATCAAGCGCGTGCTATACATACAATGAACTAGTTTTACCTAAGTTCTCCATGATACTATCAACTTTTAAAAAACTTGTGCTACATCTTTTCTCCACTAGATTCAATCACAAACATAACGTACTGAAATGTCATTTTTAAATCAATACTACAGCAGGGTAGAAATGAAAGCTCTATAATGCTAACAGAGAGAAGAACACACAAGATAGAGGGAACGAAATGCATGGCTGTTGGATACAATTGTCTGCAACCTCTTGGGTTTTTTTTTTTCCACGAGGAAATGCTAACATTACAGTATTGCACACCTTCTAGGCACAAATTAAAGTGATGGTATGCTATCAAGCCATGGCATACTTCCAGTATTTTTAGAAATGGATTGCAGCTGGAGTTGTTTTATAGTTCCTCAGATCAATGCAGGCGACACAGGCAGAATTGTAACAGAAGTGACACACCTCGAGTATCTCGTGAAAGAGGCGCATGTTGAGCGCGGGCGAGCCGGAGACCTTGACTCTGACCACCTCCTCGGTCCTCCACTTCTCCCTGATCTTCTCCACCACCTCCCGCGTGACGCCCGCGCCGCCCACCGTGGTCCTCGACTTGACCCTCATCGCGGCGTGCCGCAGCCGCCTGAGCTCGGCGGCGGGCAGCGTCAGCTCGGCCATCCAGGTCGCGGACCGCACGGCCCGCGGCGCTACCTCGGGCGGCGGAGGCGCCGGGCGCTCCCAAGGGAACCGCGCGTCCCCGAGCGCCCCTTCCGCGTCGTCGTCGAAACCGCCGCGCGCGTTGGGCAGCACGCCGTCTTCTGAGCGGAACACGTCCTCCACGGAGCCCCGCGGCGGGTGCGGGGCCGCCGCTGCGGGCGCGGGCTCCTCCGGAGCGTACCCCGCGCGCTGGAGGCGGCGGAGGATGAGGGACATGGTGGAGCGACCGGAGGAGCGGCTGGTCCCGACGGCGTCCTCGTCGTCCGAGTCGGAGGAGGGGGAGGGCTCCCGGCGGAGGTCGAGCGCCGGGGCGGGCCGGCGGAGGCGGTGCGGGCGCGTGTGGGACCACGCGGATAGCCATGGGTAGGAAGACGAGGTGGAGAGGGGGTTGGATGAGAGGAGGAGGAGGCGGAGGCGGGGCGGGTGGCGGAGGTGGATGGCCGGGGAAGTGGCCATGGCCGCGGCGGCCATGGATGGCGGTGGAGGAGGTGTGGCGGAGAGAGCAGCGGCGTTTAGGGGATTGGGATAAACTTTGTCCGAATCGTCCTTGATTCTGCCGTCGGATGGAGAGCGGACGGCTCGATTGGAGTTTACGCTGACCATTTGCTACCACCGCCGTTGGAAAAAAAAAATAGAGCTGATTCTTTCTTAAAATTGTAAATCCTTCTAAACCATACTCTATGGTATATACCTTTTTTATATTTTCAGTATATCTTTTATATTTTGCATACTCATTTTGCACTCTTACTATATACTTCTATTACTCTACTCTATATTTACAATCTAGTAAATTTTACAATACAACACTGCAGATAGTCTAAGCTAAAAAAGATAGTAAATCTTTGCCTTATTGGAATCAAATTGTTAATAAAATTGTAGATTTAAGAAGTACTCTCTTCTTTCTTCAATAGATGTTGTTAGGACATGCCAGCAATTTTCATTTTTAGTTGTTTTGGTTGGTCTGAAACTACATCTATTGTGGAAAAGAGCGAGTATCACAAAACGTAGCTTTCATCGCAAAGTTACATAATTAACGAATCGAATTGTAAAGGTTCAAATTTTGTGAGCAACAAACCTCAAAACATTAGATTTAATGAGTTGTTTTTCGATATTCACAAGGTACTACATCATCGCAACCAAATCAACAAAACTTAGCAGCTACAGAAAGCTGTGCTATAAAAAATCTGACTAAAAACAAACATTTCTCACTCAACAAGGTGCCACGTCGAAGCGAAAATTTTACTCTTCAGAGAATGTCACGGGTTACGCCAGTTCATATTTTGTGTCCTTGTCCTCACGTTCTGAATGAAGTTAGTTCTGAACTATATTTAGCTTGTTTTTTTCTAGAGTTAGTGGGTTGTATGAACGAAACGACGACGTCACTGCACCGTCACCGTTTCTTCCTTGTGGCTGCATGCGCGGCCTGGCCTGGCCGCCAACGACCGCCACGCTATACATAGCTAGTGGCCGTAAGGTATATAATAAACAGCATCGTGGTCGCTCGCCCTCCCTCTGATCTAGGCGCCGTAGGCCGTTGCCTTCTCGTCTCTGCCTCCGCGTCGCCGCAGGCCGCAGCATCAGCTCGCCGGCCGGCCGGGGTCGATGGAGGCGGCGGCCTGGAGGAGGACACAGGCGGCGGCGCTCCTGTGCTGCGTGCTGCTGCTAGCGACGCGGGCGGCGGTGGGGTACAAGTGCCAGAACCGCTGCGCCGCCGGCTGCACGGGCTACACGCCCTTCATCTGCCGCATGACGTGCTTCATCCCCTGCAAGGACCCCATGGAGCTAGACCGCAGCAGTATATATACAATCTCACATCGACATCAACCGCGAGAATTAAAACTCTCATCTTCTTCTTCCATGGATCTCTTATATATCATTTGATTCTGATCGATGGGCAGGAGCTCTATCCTTGAGTGGCGCGGCTGCTCCAAGAAACGCGGCGACCACGATAGCTCCGCCACGCCTGCCGGGTGAAGGAGGAGGAGGCGGAGAAGAGTAGGTCAAGCAAGCCCATGGAGAAGCACCCCAAAAAACTAATGCATCCGTGTGCATTACAGCACCAAATTAACACGTACCCTCTCTGTTCTCAAAAGTTTGTCTCTTTCTTATTTTTTTATTAGAAGATGGTAAACTTTTGAGAAAGGAGATAATACTTGCAAGTTGTTGTTTGCAGGTTCTGTTAGATATCTATTTATATGTAAATATGGATAGCTTCACCTCAAAATTGAGAAAAATAGATTATCAGTCATAGACTGTGGGTCTCGGTGTTGTAGATCTTGAAGCAGAACACAGCAACCTCCTGAATTCAACACCGTACCTTTTTGTCTGCAACGCGGAGAAAAGCCTTCGGACGCTAATGATTTCTCCTGCAATGTGGAGATGACCTTCGTCTCCCTACAGCTAGCATTCCATAGCAATAGCTAGTTTTAGGTTAACGTACGTCATTATGTGCTTAATTAACAACATGGGTAGATCGCACGAACTCACTCTACTTAGGCTGTCTCCAACAACGTAGCTTAAAATAGAAGGTCATAATAAACTACAAAGCGATAAGTTTTCGAGAAAGGAGGGAGTACAACGTAAACCATACATGCATATCATTATTTACAGCTCATACACCACGTTCTATGTCTTCAATAGAGGGTACTAGGAGTTTCACTCATTCTGTCTGTTGAACTGCTTGGGTTGCTGTCAAAAAAAATCGTCTAGCAGGGTATGTTATCCATCCTATAGAAATGACATGAAAAAATTAGACATACTTCATATTTGATATTTTGAATGAAAAAATTCAATTGATAACACAACAGTAATCAGACCAAGCATCAACAAAATTATAGATCCATTGTGGCATATGTATTATAAGCATAATTAAAAGATGAGTATTAGCTAAAGACCAGTCAAGATTTGTAAATGCACATGTGGTAGCTGCATGTTTTGGTGATTAGCTAAACCAAATTAGCTTTGCAGCAGTTCAGCTAACGAGTGTCCAAACAACTGAACAAAAAAAACAACGACATCGGACGCGAGCGGGGCATCATACCGTGGCCGCTGGCTGGCGGGGCGACGCGAAGGCGTCAGTGGGGCTAGGCTGGGGCGCGGGGCGACGCGAGCTCGAAGACGGCAAGGCGAGAATCAACGAAGTGGGCAGATTTTGATGGGAAAAAGAAGCGCACCCGTACCTGATCTTCGCGACGAAGTGTTTTTTTCCTCGCTCGTGGGAGGCCAGCGAGCCTACGATGGGCTCCCTGTATAGGCTCATTGTTATAGTGTTTTAAAACCGCATGAGAACGCGAGACACGTCCAACGGCACGGCACCGACGCTCCATGCCCCCCCAACTGGGGCGTGCTTGGGCCGGGCATCATACAGTTTTGGCACCATTTTAAATCAGCACGAAACTCCCCCGTCTCGAATTCTCTCAAGAGAAAAAGTATCGCCCCATGGTTCATAAGTGAAGCGGGAGCGAGGCATGAGACCCGTGCGTCATTAACTTCAATATGATGTGTCGCTCCAGCTTATACGCTAGTGAAGAGCGCCGTAGGCAACCAATGTGGGATTAATCCCGCGAAGGCGCGGTGCGGCGGGCGCAAGCGTGCTGCGCCCATTACGTGGGCCGCACGCGCTCGGCCCATTGAAAAATCATATGGCGACGCGCACGGTCCACTGCAACGTCTCTCTGCCATGCGAGACCAGTGAGTCAGCTGACTCTTTTTTTAGATTCGAATTTGAAACTTCAAATTTTTATAATTTCTGCAAATATGGTCCAAATTCGATGGCTTTTTCTAAATTTCTCAAAAAGCTCTGTCACTTGGAACTATTATTATGAAACTTCTATAGCTTAATTTTGGTATATTTATGCAATCTCCAAATCATTCATACGAAATTTATTCCTTACTTTTTGTAACTCATCAAAAAAATATGAATCTCCAGTCGAAAATTATTTTGTATGTACATATTATATATATATATATATATATATATATATATACACACACACACACACACACACACACATACATACGAAATTTATATAATTTATTTTGAAACTTGTACTTATGTAACATCTAATCTCCCCTCATTTGATTCAAAAGCTCGTAAAACATATATGACATTCACTAAAATTCAAACACACATCCATTCAAACAAAAATTAAAAAATCTCCAAAAAAATCATAGAGGTTGATATTATCATTTAAAAGTCTCACAATAAATTTCACTCCCAAAATCAGTATCTATTTCAAGAAATAAAAATGACAGAAAACCATTTTATTTGTTTTTTTGTTCTGATCAATTTATGAGGTTTTTCAAATTGAAAATCAATGAGCACATGTAATACAACCTCCATACACTTCAGTACATTTTTAAATTTTTTTATCCATGGATCACTAAAAAATTACTTAACACTTCAAATGGGTCTTCCACACGTGGGGTCAAACCATTATATTCACTCCAATCCGTGTGGCCGGCGGTCAACAATCGATTTCATGTCAAAACTGAAAAAGCATTAAGATAACTGTACGTATTCATAATTTCTACACTAACTCGTTGCGCAAACAAAGGACGAGGTCATCCGGTTCACCATGGTGCAAAAATTTACAGTCCAGAGGCCAGAATGGTGCTAAAAATGGTGCAAAAATTCAATATATGTCTATATCTATAGATTGTTGGTCGCTGAAAATGGACTCCAACGTCCAAAATGGTGCTCAGAGCTAGGCCAGAGTGTGTGCCTAGACCAGTTTTCAATGGGCCATACATGATTCGGCTTGCATGACAAAATGGTATATTGCACTTTATTTTAGACACAGTAGACACAGACACGTATATATACACGCATGAACGTTCACACACACATTCTATCCTATAAGAATCTTTGAAAGATTGGACCAACTGATATTGAGATTCACGAAGTCACCATAAAGTGTTACTGTTGACACAAATACATTGTTTGCCACTGAAATAATATTAGCCACACAAATGTGTATGCTGAGATTGAAACTTGTATGGAACGTTTTTTTTTCGAATAATGTAAATAACCTTATTTACGACAACAGTCATCGTAAATAACCTTATTTACAATTGTCGGGTAAGCCCGTAGCAAATAAGTCCACCCTACCACGTGGCAGCCCGAGAGCTTATTTACGACGCCCAGTAATCAGGTCGTAGTAAATAAGTGCCTTATTTACGACCGGTGGCTGCCAACCGTCGTAATTTATTTTGGCTTATTTACGACGGTTTGGCTGACCTTCATAAATAATATTAGCTTATTTACAACGGTCAAGTATCAAAAACCGTCATAAATAAGAAAGATAATTAAAAAAATAGAAAATGCTGCTCTGGCAGCTCTGGCTCTGGCCAGCTCACACAGGATTCACAAAGAACAGAGCTTTGAACAAGGTAACTCGGATTAATCGCCTTTAGCCTTTAGTCCTGGATTCTTATAGTACTCTCACCGTTCTCAAAAGTTTGTATATTTATAATTAAAAAATGAACTACAAAATGTCAAACTTTAAAGACGGATGGAGTACATATTTACACATCTCAAACTTTTTACAACTTTGAACTCTGTTGATGCCTTAGAAATGATGTAGTTATGACACATATTGATGGAAAAAATCTAGATTAATTTCATTGTATACTTTTTGAAAAGATAGATGGGATTTATCGCAAGAAAAAAAGGTAGACGAGATGAACATAAAAGCGGAGTTGTTTTGTAGGCATGAACGTACAAAATGGCATAAAGAAGAGGGGGTCGTACATCTTCAAATCAAAGAGGCAAGTACTTAATCGTGCATTATCTAAAAAAAGGTAAGTTTGGGCGCGAGCGTCAGGTAGCTAGTTGCAGGTTCCACTAATTCAAATACCGCATTCTGACTTTATTACAAATAAAAATTATTTGTTGCTTCTTAGTAGTTTTAAGATCGACCTAAGAAGAAACTTTTTTAGGTTAAATGAAACTGGGTAGCTAGAGCCATAATTATAAGAGTGATGAAGTTTTTAAAGAACTGCATGTTTTGTCAGCATGATACTTCTTTCTTCCCAAAATACTTATCACTTAGAACAAGAATTTTAGTTCATTTTGAACTAAATTTTTTTGTCTTAAGTGACAAATATTGTAGGATGGAGCAAGTATAAATAACTTCTCTTAG
Source organism: Tuctoria greenei (assembly GCA_036927565.1). Classification (NCBI taxonomy): domain Eukaryota; kingdom Viridiplantae; phylum Streptophyta; class Magnoliopsida; order Poales; family Poaceae; genus Tuctoria; species Tuctoria greenei. Next base: position 40,603 of record JAYESD010000133.1, read on the forward strand.
TGAAGATATCTCTGGCAAATAATTTAAGTCGAGCTTTAAAAAATTATGTGAGTTTTCAGGCGGTGGATGCGGAGGAATCTGAAACTCTGTTTCTCTTGCAAAAAAATAAAAAATAAATGAAGGATAAGCGTGGCCAGTTCTATATATGTCCCGTACCTGCGAGGTTATAGCTACTCCATTTGTTTCTTGCGTGGCTGCATGCACTTGTTCGTACGACCTTGTTGCTCATTTCTCTCTTCTTCCGGGCCCTAGCACTAGCAGCCGTCGTCATAAGATACAAATACCGACATGAACCATGCATGGACCTCCTGTCGTCCTGTGGTCATCTCCCTCTCCCGGACGGCCCCATTCTCCCCCTCCATACCCGTACGTGCGTCGTCTCCATCTCCATCTCCATTCAAGGATGGAGACGATGCAGTGCCGGAGGAGCTGGGTGCAGGTGCAGGCTGCCGTGTTGACGTGCTGCTTGTTGCTACTGGCGACGTCTCCGCCGGCGGCGCTGGGACTCTGCATCACAGACTGCATGGCCAAGCGCTGCGGCGCCCACCCGTCGCCCGTCCACTGCTTCTTCCTCTGCGACTCGTTCTGCGACCGTACGCACAATACAATACAACCTCTCGTCCCGTGCATACATCGACGTTAATTTAAGCATATGGTCATGGTGTTCTTCTTCTTCGTCTGACGATCCCATATATGTGAATCTGTTGCAGCGTTTGGATACTCCAAAGCGGCAGTTCCGAAGAACTCGGCGGGCGCCATTATTGTAGCAGCAGCAGCTCCACAAGGACCACAGCTACCGGGTGGAGGCGGAGTGCTTGCAGTGTCAGCTATGACGAAACTCAAGCCGTCAGCCAATGGAAAATCGCCCAAACACTGATACATCATCCACGTGTTACAGCACTAAACACACATGCAAGCTGCTTCGGCTGTACTATTTCAATCTCCAAATATTTGATATTGATTAATTGTACTATTTGCAAGTCAATCAAAATTAAATATTTGAAGATGGAAGGTGTACTATATATATTCTGCGTGGGCCGTCAATCTCAATGTTGAAAACTTATGAGAAAAATGGATCTATTATTATTTGTCCTTTATAGGATATATATGCAGCATGGAATTCGTTAAAAGAAAGGGTCTATCATTAGCCTCCAATCTTTGTAATTAACCGTTAATCCTTAATTTTATAGGTTAATCAATCATAAAATTATTTTATTTTCTTGTTTTACAATTAACATAGTCCTTACAAATCAAGTTATTACAATTAACAAAATAATTAAAATTTTCATCGAGCACCCAGCCTACTGCGCCCGCCTGAAACCGGTGCTAAATCAGGCACCTGCGTTATAGGATTTCTGTAAAAAGAAAACAATCGATACCAACAGCTGTATTTCTATACTCTGCAGGTGTGCTCGTGTTTCATGCATGGTAATTAAGCCTCTGCCACGGTGCCACCGCGACAACGCGTCGCGGGCCGACCGGCCCCCCTGCCTGCCCTGTCCCCCACCGCAACAGCAGCAACGAAGCCGCCACACCGCCGACCGCACGGCTCCCGGCGGTTGAGAGACGAGACGCGCGCACGTACGCTTCGCTAGCTCGTCGGCGCGCGCGGTGCCGTGTGCAAGTTAGCTAGCGCGCACGGTCGGCGTCGTCCACCGACCACCGGCCCCAACGGCCGCGCGCGCGTCGCCCTCGCGCGCCCACGTACGGTCGGTGTGAGCTCGAGATGGGCGCCGTCCCCAGCAGGGCCAGCACGCACGCTACACAGGGTTGGAGGCTGAATCTGAACAGAACATAACAGTGGCCTGCCGCGCGATACGGCAGCGACCTCACGGCGGCGTGGGTTCCCCGCGATAGCGCCCCGGGATCCGATCGACCGCGCCTTCCTATCCGGTAAGGCGGTAACAGGTGACCGGCGGTCCTGCTCGTGCGCGCGGCGGGGACGGTACGGTGGCGCCGGCTTACCAGTCCCGTGCACTGTAGTACGTACCCGGGTGGTGTCGTCGTCCACTCGTCCTACCCTACCCATCTAGCGAACGAGCTAGGACGGGCACGCACGCACGTACGTTTACGTACCCACGGCTGCATTGTAGTCGTTGCGCCGCGTCACACATGCTTGCTTAGAACGCGGTTAGTAGTGGCAACGGTCGGTAATTTAAAAACATGTATAGGGATATCGTACTCTGTTTTTCATAATGGTAGTGATGGACGATAATTTTAGAAACATTGATAGAATATTTTGGTCTAATTGTTTCATAATGGTAGTGATGGGTAATTTAAAAACACGGATTTATTTTAGTTTATTTTTATAATAGCAGTGATGGGTAAATTTAAAATATCTATAGGGTATTTTGGTCTAATTATTTTCTTTCCTTCCTTTTCTCCAATTAACGTGGGAATTCCTAGGTCTTAAGAGCAAACGTGGAAGCTTGTTTTCTTGACCAGATACATATATTTTATAATATCGGTATTTTTTTCCAGATTAACGGGAAAATTTTAGGTCATGAGGAGAATATGTGGAGACTTATTTTCTATAGATGGTCAAGACTTAAACTTCACTAATTGTAAGAATTTTCACCATTATCTTAAATTATATTAGTCATTATCGATATTCTGGATATTAGGTATCCCTTTGTACCAGAAGAAGACACATTGAGTTCCATCTTCCAGCATTGTGGACTTCTAGAGGCAACACGTGTCCCGCAGTGCCGGATCTGCCTCCCTCCTTAGGGTTGCTCCGGCCCTGTCACATGTCCCGCAGTGCCGGATCTACCTCCCTTCTTATGGTGGCTCCGACCCTGTCATGTGTCCCGCAGTGCCAGATCTTCCTCCCTCCTTAGGGTGGCTCCGGCCCTACTACGTGTCCCACAGTGTCGGACCTGCCTCTGTCCTTAGGGTGGCTCTGGCACTGCCACGTGTCCCTGGGTGTCAGACCCGCCTTCCCAACAAGGGAAGCTCCGGTGCTGACACGCGTCCAACAGCTCCGGTCCTACCGCTCTACAAAGGGAAGCTCCGGAGCTACCACGTGTCACACGTCCGAATCTATGTCTACAATGAGAAGACATTAGATCTCCAACGGCGCAGACATTTAAGAGCTATCAATTGGTCGTTACAAGACCTGGTTAACGCGTTATTAATGCTATATTAATGACGTATGATCATAACACTATCAAGACTGATAGTGCTGCTATTAAGACACGTTATCACACTATTAACCCCTCTTAACACTCGTAGATCGTGTATAGGGTGGTTATTACAGCCGGGGCCACCTGTCAGACCACGACACATATTGTAACAACCGGTCATAAGCATATAAAATGACTACGCTGCACGATAGAACACACAGATCATTCAGACTAGCTCACCAGCATACTCGCTCAAAGCAATCCAATACACAAACACCCCGTGAAGTAGGGTATTACGCTCAGACGGCCTGAACCACGTAAAACTCCTTGTGTCACCTCGCTCTTGGATCTTGATTTTGCTCTCTATCTAAATACGAACATTCGAGGACTACTTCTTAGTAGTACGGGAAAATGTCGTTAGTACACTTCAACAATCATTCATGCTATTATGTAGTTTGCACGCTAGCCCAAGCTTGATACCTAGGCAGCTCAGTTCAGCATTTGTGAGTCACCTTCTGGTCCACAGTACCTAGGCTCCTGAAGCTATCGGTGATGTTGTCAATTATTACGAAAAAGCCGGTATCTTTATTATTTTCAATACTTTATAATTTCCAATAAACTCATGTTTATCCCATTTAGCTAGCTCTAGTTCTATCAACAGGGCATCACTTTCATGCTTTAAACATGATTTGATCATCATAACTAGCTTCTCCCACAAATGAAAAAGGTTCCATGTCTACATATACAGTTGAACTGTTATGAGGCACAGAGAGGGACCCTTAATTTGCATCACTCAGAGATGGGACTGTGTTGATCCGATTGCACCCCCTCATCAATCAACCGAAAAAAAAAAGATTTGAAATTTCAACATATGTACCAGAAAAATATTAGCTTCTCCTCTCGTGAACTGGCCGGGTGATCATCAACTGCAAAATATAGTTGGCGTGTATATATATCGATTTGGTAGCGAGTCATGGCGCGTGGTTTGGGTCATAACCACTGTATGGACATATGGGCTTATTCATTGATTAATTCATCAGTAGGTGATGATTGACCATGAGGATGAGATCGACAGGACATGTATACTTTAGCACTCCTACATTAATTTGTTATGCGTTGTGTGATTTGTGACGCAATATTATTTATGAAGTCTTGTTCCCGTTTGCGATGGACTTGTTCTGAATTATTGTTTCAGGGGTAAATATTTATTAAGATGAGCATGCATGTGTTGTGTGGTACGGTACTCCGATCCTTCCAACCTTGTGTTTGTTGAAGGTGTGAAGAAGATCGGAGGGAGTACATGCAAGCGCATAAAACGTACATTAATATCTCACACGTGCATTTGGTCGTTTGTCTAGGAGACATCATGGGTTTGTTGTATGAGCCTTCATATCTCATTAAGGGTATCATTGGTATCTTATTATTATAGTGTCACTTAGGTTAGTTGATTATGTTCCTTGCGTGGCCAAGGGCTGGTTAATCCGTAGGTTCGAGCAATGAACCCGCTGATTAGCTTTCGTGACAACTAATTTTTTTTTTGAAGAGAATATGGCAACTAATTAGGTGCCCTGTCCTGCACTTACCATGGACAACATGTCTATGCTCGAATTCTGACGTGTTACGTATCTCCTCTTACCATGACGTCGTTGCACTACAATTCGATTCGCTGAAATTATCGTATTCGATCGATAGCTCAACTAATTAATCTAAACCTGGGGACAAAAGAGGAAAAATTTACAGGCTAGCAGAGGAGAATATCTATCTCCAAGCAATAACAGGATAAACTGGCAGGAGGAGGAGGAGGAAGATAGATAGACGAATCAACAACCAGGAAGACGAGTCGTCGTCGAGTCGGCGCGCAGAACGTTCGAACCAAGCTTCGGTCCGTACTAATACCGTTCACTGCCTCCTGATCTGCCAGTGTGCCAGGAACGAAAGCAGACGGACGGGGACCCATGATGCAGTGCAAAAGCGAGGTAGCCAGAGCCAGGGGCCCAGCCCCAGGGAGAAAGGACAGCAACCTCCGAGCTAACGCCGTTCAAATCAACCAAACCAAGCCACCACCTCCTCCTCCCTCTCCTCTTACAAATAGTGCCACCATTCCCCGAGTCGTGCCGTGCTCCGTCGTCCGAGCAAGCCGCCGGCGAGGAACGTTCGTACGCGAGAGAGGAAAAGCTAGGCGAAGCAAGTGCGCGCCTGCTGCGCGCCAGAAACGCGAGGTAAGTCGGCGCCATGCCCCCCTCTCTCTCTCTCACTCTCTCTCTCTCATGCCACCGTTTCTTGCCCTGAATTCCGATCTCGTGCGGCGCGGCGCTTCCTGATGTGTGACCAATGCGAGATTTGAGGGCGTGAGGCTTCTCGTCTCTGCACCGTAGGTCTGAATTTTGTTTCTTCTTGCCCTGAAAATCTGAGGTAGAATGGATTAGTAACTGTTCCCAATAACAGGTAGTGTCCTGATTAGTCATCGACACATAGTTTACCAGCATTGTTTTTTTTTTTTTGGAATATAGTGAGTTTATCAGTTCAAGAAGTATCAAACGACAAGTCTGCACTATTTTATCATTGCAAATGCATGTTTATTAGTTCAGGTATGACCATCACGGCATGGCCCTGCGCTTGCTTATCGATAGTCAGTTGTCGAGACATGATAACCTATAATATTGTTAAGAAGCTCCAGACAACTTCCCTTTTGGTAAACCAAATTCTTTTGATAGCAAACATACAAAAAAAATCATTTCAGGAGGTGGTTATCACGTTGCCGTTAAACGGTGCTGGTGAGATGCTACTACCGGGTTCTGAAATGTGTCGGAGCTGTAGCATGGCTCATAACAAAATCATAAACTAGTACAAGTAGTATGACTCAGAGCCGTTCTCTTCTGTAGCTTAAATGGACATTTGGCACTTCAAAATCCTGGCGTACCAAAAAAAAACTTTTTTTAAGTCAAGGATATGGATATGTATGTTCATTTCAAGCTTCACACTTTGTTCGCGATTTGATTCCTCCAATTATTTGGGTAGTAGGCAGAGGTCAATTCGTCATAATTTTGTAATACTATCCATCAAATACGGCCATAACAGATACCGCCGTACCGACAAACAGGATATCAATATACAATAGTAACTAGATCGTTGTCAGTTTTGAAAGCAGATATGCTGTCATAGTCAAACTACAAGAGTCATTCTATCCAGGTCCAGCACTGCGTGTCGTATTCCTTCCCGGTAGGTAGCAAGGACTTCAATTTACAAATGAAGGGCGTAAGATTTTCTTTCATGCAGCTGGCGTGTCGATTTCAGTCCTTCGGAAGATTAGAACACCCTGTTTTCTTTTGCCTGACTGCATATCATTGTTGTTTCGCAAAAAGGCTCTGAATTGGTATGGATGTTGAGATTATGCTTCTCTGTTCTCAGTAGGAGGATTCTGCCATTAGCCCTGCTGGTAGGATACCATGGATGTGTCTGAAGATAAGTGTGCTCATCCGTTGAACCTGCCTGGTGTTGTTCATGTCGGGCAACCTGACGACAGTGGCAGCTCTGAACCACTGGGGTCTGCTGGTGTCGATGGATCGATTGGAAACAAAGATTCTTCAGCAATCGATCACTCTGATCAGACGGACAGTGGTAAGCTTGTTGGAGTAGGATCTTGTGTCAATTTCATAAAACATTTAGCTATTGACTGTGATATTTTCCCCCAGTACTACCAAGTTTCATGTGCAATCTACTGATCATGGTTCTATAAATTCAGAGCGTGCTGCTGATGAAGACTCTCTTGTTGATGCTGATAAAGGACGTGTGGAGCAGCATTGTGATGAAAACAGGGCTGATGAACAAGATAATCATGGAATAGCAGCGATGAGTGATGGCACCTCGATGACTTCCTTGGAAGATTCCCAGGATCAAAAGAATGATGATCTGCCATCAGAGACTGAAGATATTAGCAATCGCACTCCTGATCTGTCGAATGGAAAGGCATCCAACGCAAATGGAAATGTCTACCTAAGTGCAAAAAGTGCGTTGACGGTGAAGGTAATTCTATTTTCTTCACCGGTTTAGTTATACATGAGTTTTATTTACTCAGCGTAAAGAATGCATCGTACCTACTTTTTTAATGCGAAATATAACCCCCATCTGTAAAAGCCATTTAGTACTTGTGCTCTACTTAATCCCACAACTGTTTTCTTTTATGATTTACCTGTGGCGTTCAGAATTTTTTATAAATGAGCTGGACTTTCTCCCTTATAACAAAAAAAAAACTACTCGTTTTTTCTTGATTTACCTAGACTGAATTATCTGATTCATCATATTTTTCTTATTACAGAGGGCTTCATCTGCAAGTACAAGGAAGCCACTACAATCTACCAATAGTGGCAATCAGGATGACGGGAATGCTTTTACCCTCACTAACCAGTATGCTTCAACACTCAACCCTCCCATAGTATGCTTCCTCGTCACAGATGTTTAATTCAAGCTCTGGCATGCAGGAAATCGTCGAATGGAAAAACTGCTGTTCCATCCATCCCGGTTTTCCGTTGTACCGAGCGTGCCAAGAAGCGCAGAGAAGTACTCCATCCATCCACGTTTATTTTACGCCCTTGACTTTCAGTGTCATATTTGATCATCAGTCTTATTCAAAAAAGTAGTTCAAATACGCAAAATTATAAGTCATGCTTCAAATAGCTTTAATGATAATTTGTTGCTGTGATGTTTTTATTGCAGTTTTATCTGAAGTTGGAGGAGAAGCATCAGGCTATGGAGGAAGAGAAGATTCAGTTGGAAGCCAGGCTGAAGGTACAACTCATCTTTCAGTCATTATTCCCCATTGAGCTGCATCTGCATCTCCCTGTGTCTCTGATTTGCCCTTGTAACGTTCAGATAGTTTGGTTGACCTTAATTTTGATTCCCATTGAATTAGGAGTAACTGATGTCGAATCATTACTCTTGATCGTGGTTCAGTTATTTTTACTCTGCATATTTTGCTGCCTTTTTGACTCAGAGAATGCTCTGCACCGCATCCTATTATGCAGCTGCTGTGTCAGGCTTCTGTTGTGCTTGCACTGTTGATACAGCTGCGATGTTAGATTTAGTAGGAACAACTATTTGTCTATGACTGCAACGTGCGTGCTCCTATCTGAAACCGAATGGACGTTCCAACTGACTAATCATGAGCTTTCAGTTCATAACCACAAAAAAATATTATTCTGCTTTGGCACATCTGTGTCCGCTAAAACGTCATAATTTGTAATTTGGCGAGAAATTCATCAGTGCATTTCAAATAACGTTCAGAAAATTAATTAAGTAACGGTTTTGCATTTGTGAACCTGCAGAAGGAGCAGGAGGAGGCTCTTAAGCTGCTGAGGAAGAGCCTGACGTTCAAAGCCACGCCGATGCCGAGCTTCTACCACGAGGCGGCGCCGTCCCCGAAGGCGGCGGAGTACAAGAAGCTGCCCACAACGCGGCCCAAGTCGCCGAAGCTGGGCCGGAGGAAGACGGCGACGGCCGCCACGGAGACCTCCAACTCCTCGTCGGAGAGCGACGGCGCGTCACGGTCACGGCCTTGCTGCCGCGCCGGCGGCCGCCTCGACGGCAACTGCAAGTGCACCGGCGGCGGAAGCAGCAAGGTGCAGCAGCAGCAGGCTGCCGCGGCTAAGAAGCAGCATCAACAGCGGCAGCCGAAGCACCGCGTCCACGAGAGCGCCATCAACATCGCGGTGCACTAGCTGCCTAGCTGCTGCTGCTTTGCTTCCGAGATGTCGGCAGTGGCGTCAGAGAAATCTTTTTAAGTTATGAGAGTGCTTGACGGATTGTGATTTTGGTGGCGCTCGTTTACTATTTATGCTAATTCAACTCTATTTATTTCTCCGTTGGGATGTGCATGTGCATGTGAGGATGGCCTGTGCTCTGTTGGACACGGCTTCCCTCGTCCCGTTTGTGCTCCCATGCGTCCTCCCGCTGATGTGTCATCATCTTATTTGTTGTGAAGATATGGTAGTTAACCTGAGTATTAATGGAGAATCAATAATATTTTGACACGTCAACGGGAGGACGCATGGGAGGACCGAATGGGAGGAGGGAAGCCACATTCGTGCTCTGTTCATCTTCCTTTGTGAAAAAGGGTCGTTTGTCTCTTACAGACAGTAATTATGTATTTATAATGTGGTGTGTGGTAAGAAGCTTGGGTCCTGGATGTACAATTTATTTGAGCACAGAAAGAGGGTTTGTGGTGGTATGATGTGGCAAGAAACTATTTATCTAACTTATGAATTTTGATATTGCATTTTGATTTTCGAAATATAGATTGGTTGGATCTACTTGTCCTATAGAACTAACTACATTTGAGTGATATTTATCCTGACCCTTCAGTCATTTCATGGTACGAACATGAAACATTCCCATGACGTGGTATGAGATCTTGAGCATTGACTTAACAAAGCTGAAGTTTTTCCATGGTCAAGACAAATTTTGTTAGAACGCGGCCCGACCCGTCACACAGACGGGCCCCTACCGTCAGTCCAGGTCGAAACGGGCCTACTACACAAACAGGCTCAACCGGAGCCCCAACCAAGGTCCTGGGCTACCTCAATCCAAAAGACTAGCCTGATAAGTGACGTTCCCTCCATCTTATATGTTGGACTCCCCCAACATCAATATCCGATGTGGGATTAAACCTAATAATCTCTTCCTTCATCACACATCGGGTGGTTCTACTCCCCTTCACACTCGGGTGGACACTACTCCGACAGCCCGATTTCATGTAACCCGAAAGATCTCTCCGACGGCCCGATATCCGCGTGTGGCCCAGGAGATGTTACATGTTTCTAATCTAGCTCTGATACCACTTGTTAGAAACGCGGCCCGGCCTGACACGCAGACGGACCCTGCCGTCGGCCCAGGTCGCAACGGGTCTGCTATGCAAACAGGCTCAACCGGAGCCCCAACCAAGGTCATGGGCCACCTCAACCCAAAAGACTAGCCAGATAGGTGAGGTTCCCTCCACCTTATATGTTGGGCTCCCCCATCATCAATATCCGATATGGAATTAAACCTAACAATCTCCCCCTTCATCACACATCGGGTGATCCTACTCTCCTTCACACTCAGGTGGACACTACTCCGACAGCCCGATTTTATGTGGCCCGGGAGATCTCTCCGACAGTCCGATATCTGTGTGTGGCCGAGGAGACGTTACAGGTTTCCAACCTGACTTTGATATCACTTGTTAGAAACGCGGCCCGGCCCGTCACGCAGACGGACCCCTGCCGTCGTCCCAGGTCGCAACGGGCCTGCTACACAAATAGGCCCAACCGGAGCCCCAACCAAGGTCATGGGCCACCTCAACCCAAAAGACTAGTCTGATAGGTGAGGTTCCCTCCACTTTATATGTTGAGCTCCCCCATCATCAATATCCGATGTGAGATTAAACCTAACAAATTTAGTGACGTGTATCAAAATTCGTGCAACCTAGGTAAGCTACCAGCGACGGCGAGGATGAGCTAACATCATCACTCGCCTCTGCTCTGCTTCCTCGTCTATCCATCCACTCGGCAGCCGTTGGCAGCAACACAACCACCCCGAACCCAACCGAACAAAACATAGCAGAACGGAATGGAAGCCTCGCCATGAGAGGGAGTAGATTACTCATTTGAACCAGCAGATGTCATTTCCAGTACCTCGGTTCTTACCTTCTTTTAGTGAATGGAAAATTATTGTGAAAGGAGTTTGATTTGCTGTAGTAGGCTATTTATCTTATGTTGAATCCTATCCACTCAAGTTAATTATGGGAATATACTTTGGGAATCTTGAGCCTCTTTGGTAATTCCGTTGAATTATGATTTTGCAATACTGAATGCAATTATTGTGTACCACCAGGCAGATCCTATTACCCGAAATGCTTGATTGGTATGTGCACCATTTGGTGCAAACAGACAAATGAAACGATGCTTCTTGTTCTTCAATTGAATTTTCCATTGACATAACATGATTATGGGATTGTTAGGGCCTCTGGATAAATTGAACAAGTTTTTCAGTTTGTTCGCATATAATTTTTTTTGGCTAAATTAGCTTCTCGAAGTTTGAGCAAATGTTGAATATAAGCCATATTTGCCTGCAGGGACCAAATGGTGTAGTTATTGTTGTGAGTGACATCTTCATGTAAAATATGTTGTCTTCATAGCCGAACATCATTTTCATGAAGAATTCAGTTTACTTCATAACAAAGATCCGTCTAGTAAAAACTTAACAAGTACGTGCTGTAAATACAACCGCATCAGTGTTACAACAACTAAACCTAACTTCTGTTTAGAAGTCAGAAGTCATGGGCTAGAATGCGAAAATATCACGATATTATCCAAAGTATCTACAGAGTGCAGTCAGTCGCAGCATGGTTACACATGCGTAGATTCGACTATTAGAGTACAACATGTGGTTGCCATGTGGTGTCCTTGCCTTAGTAAACTCACGCCCTTAAGCGAGTGCCAAATGTAACATATCCTGGGGTTATCTGCAGCAACTAACATATTCTCATCCCACATTAGTGTGAAATATCTTACAACAGTATCTACCTCTAATACCTATATATTTATGTGAAACCAACATATAAATTGTGTTCTTGAATTCCACTTTTCGCATAATCGTCAAGCATTTTTGCCGCTAGGCATTTGTGGCCTCCCTAGACTCCCTGTTCGTGTGAGTTTATGTCCATATGTGTTCTAGTTCCAATAACCTGCTCCTGCTTGTGCTCTCCTCTTCTCTCCCGCTCCTTGTCTCACTTAGCGGTCAACCCTAGCGTTGCATGGATCTTGTGCAGTCACCCCATCCAACGAGGTGTGAGCATTCAGTCTACCAATAATTCGGTCCGGTTATTTCAGTCTTTTTCAAATTTCATTATTTCAAAATCACTATCCAAAATGTAGTAAAAACATTAGATATTCGAACATTTTAGGTACTTAAATTTTGGTTCGTCTTTGGTCTTAACTCCATCAGTATTGTACTCGTGGAATAGCGTTGTAATGATTCTTAACTCTAGTTGGTGTTGGTCGTGAGTATACGACCAATTCAATTATTTTAATCTCTTCAAGCCGCCTATAAATATCTCCATGTCACAGGGAAGAAGTACTTGGCCACCCACACAATATATGACTTTGTGTCAGTGCTAGCTAAGACTCCCGTCCACAGATGCATGTTGATTGTTTCTTCCATAGCGCACACATATTGATAGTTCTTTATGGTGCATACTAGAAATTTAATGATTTTGGACTAGGACACATTAGGAATTTAGATGTTGCTGCTCGTGGGACTAATGTTTGAACCAAATCGATACATGACACTTTCAGAACTAAGCAGGGAGAAAATTTTGTTCCGTCGCCCCCACTCATCTCTCGTATTGTCACACCTCCTCGACTGTTGGCGGGAGAACCATAGCGCGCGAGACAGTGAAAGCCAAGTTCAAATTGCGCAAGTGATCGATGTAGCGAGACCTGACCCATGAAGTTGTGCACACTATAAAATGAGAACAGCTAGCTGACGAGTGACTCCACCTTGTAACTAAATTTTATTAAACTCTGTTCCGCTTGCTTCTCTTTTCCTCCTCACCTCCTCATGATCTATTATGTACTCGTGATGAGATGGTACCAGTAATTGGAGTGGAGAGAAAGCGAAATCGATCCACAGATCGTGTTATCTAGTTCTGCTTGTCCTTGTTGTTATTTTTTGTGCCTCGACTGCACGGGAGGCCTGTAGATCCTTTACCTACCGTTGCGCTGTCTCTAGGGCGTTCGGGCCGCTTTTGGAGAACTCCGACTCCCTAGCGTCCAACGCCTCCTCCCGCTTGGTGAGCTCCCGGGCGCGACACTCCAAGTCGCTCTCCCAGAGCTTGATGCCAAGCTCAAAGTTTAGCACGGCTTGGCGCCTCTCCTCCAAGCGCTCCCGCTCCTACGACAAGTCAGCTTCCCGGTAGTCGAGGCACTCAGCGCGGGACCCCAATGCGTTGCTTTCAAGTTGGAGTTTTTGGGAGGCCTCCTCCTCTTTCTCCGTCGACCCCCGCTCCTGATCGACAATGGCGATCTCGCAGCGGACCAGGTCCAACCGCATATCCTCGCAGGTCTTGAGGCGGGCGTTGGTGTCGGCGTGAGCCTTTCGAACCTTATCCAAGAGCCCCTGCGTCCTAGTGTCAACCAGCTTTATCAAGTGCCACTGTTCACCAAACTATTCCTCCATCGCGTGAAGGATCTTCCACTCCTGATCGAGTGTAGCCTTTGCTTGGCGCAAACCAGAGTGGGCCACAACAATGGCCACGTCAGTTGTCTCTCGATCTCTTCGGCCTCCTCGGTGGCAACCATCAACACAAGGAATCCGAAGACGTACCAGTAGAAGCCCTGGTAAGAGGTGCGTCACCGTCCAGTACCGAAGCATCATCGCTTGCGGCAGGCGAGTCTCCAACCTGCACGACATCGTCCTCTGTTGCGGGTGTGTCGCCATCTACCGTTGGCGAGTCACTGCCTTGCGTGCTAACGACGTCCAGGTTAGGCGCACTGATGGCAATGGGCGCAACCTCCCCACCTGGTGCCACCGCGTCGACCAGGGCGGATGCATCGTCGCTAGCACTGCCTCAACCCCGTCCGCTTCATCAGGTGTGGGAGCGCGAGGGTCTGCCACAAGGGCCGCATTGTTGCCGGAGCGCCCTCAAGTTGTCCTGGAGGGGGCGCAGCGCTGGCCATCGTGGGCGCCGTTCTAGCTACAGGACTTGTGCACTGCTTGCAAGAGCCGTGCCGCCCTCAGGGGCGACCGATAGGTGCAACCTCTGCGGACGCAGAGGAGTCCGTCTGCAGTGCCATGTCGGGGGCCGACGTCACCGCCGAACTACCAGCACCGACGAAGGTCGGGACTGTCACACCCGTCCTCTACAGTGCCAAGGGTCTTATATCGGTCGGTGACGCCCTGCAAAGGGTTTGTGGTAGTGTGATGTGGCAAGGAACTATTTATCTAACATATGAATTTTAATTTTGCATTTCGTTTTTCAAAATATGGGTTGCTTGGCTGTACCTGTAGAACTAACTACATTGTGACTGATCTCTGTTCTGACCTGTGTAGTGTCGTGCAACAAGATTCGTGCGCACTAACTAGCTAACTTGCACGGACGGCGGGGGTGAGCCAACGTCATCACTCGCCTCTACTTCCTCGTCTATCCACTCCACTCGGGCACTCTGCCGTTGGCAGCAACACAGCCACCCTCGCCGCGCCCAACTGAAGAGCCTCGCCATGAGAGCCGCCGCCGCCGTCTGTCTCTTCACCGCCGCCGTCTCCCTCCCGCTCCCCTCCACCTCCGCCCGCACATCCACCACGCCATGCCCGCGCAGCCGCTGGACGCCCGCGACACTCCTCCGCTGCTCCCCTCCTCGCCGTCGCCGCCGCCTCCGTGGCGGTGCGGCACCGGCGCGGGCGCTCGACGAGCGGCTGCTCGATTTCGAGGCCGCGCCGGCGGATACCGAAGCTTTGGATCCACCCATTTCCGCGGGCAAGGTCGCAGAGGGCGATGCGGCGGTGGAGGAGGAGGAGGAGCGGCCGCCGGCGAAGGCCTTCGTGAAGAGCAGGCGGCAGCGTATTCAGGACGACGACGACGCGGCGCCGGGGAGCGACCGGTTCAAGCTCATCAACGGCAAAGAGGTATCTAACTGAGCTCTACTGTCTTTTTCTCCGTGTAAATCAGGCAAAGCTTATCATCAATCTTCTTCCTTTTCTCTACATTGTCTTTGTTCACTATTTTATTATCAGAGATTAACCAGAGAAAAAAAATTGTACTCTAATGGGAACAAATAATTTCCACACTGCTGTCAAAAAACTGGTTGGACTCCTCTAAAATTCATTACTTCTGAATCTGTTTGCCCGTAGATATTCCAGGAGAAGGCTTACCTGGTTGGGGTTGAGTGCAAGAGGAGTGGAGGAAATCTCTTTGGCGTAGAGGATTCGCTCAAGGAGCTGGAGCAGCTAGCTGATACTGCTGGGCTAGTGGTCGTAGACTCAACCTATCAGAAGTAACCTTCTCCTTGTCGTGACTAGGTCTACTGAGCTTGGCTGGTGCTCTGGGCCAGTTTATTTTACATTCCGATAAATGAAATGCTATTGTATTTGTGTTAGATTTATATTGTCAAATTTTATTGCTTCTAATTCAAATTGACTTTCTCATATTTTTGATATTTTATATCTTTTTTTATATCTTACCCAGTTGTCATCATGATTTCTGTTTTCTTTTAGGCTTTCTAACCCAAATCCAAGGACATACATTGGTCCGGGCAAGGTCTCTGAAATCAGGAGTGCAATCCATGCCCTTGATGTCGAGACTGTAATTTTCGATGATGAGCTATCACCTGGGTAAGATTCCCACTTGTTACTCTGCTACAAGGTTTCAATATGTTTCTACGTTTGCCATAGATACTACTCCCTCCGTCCTTAAATACTAACTACTCCCTCTGTCCCTAAATACTTGTCGCTTTGTAGTTCATTTTTGAACTACAAAGCGACAAGTATTTAGGGACAGAGGGAGTACAATAGAAATGTGCATCTGTGCCAGCACTAGCAAAAGGGACTTTTAGGATCTTAACCTTCCGAGAGCTGTTATGTTCAAAGTGTTAAAAGTACAGGTTACATTCTAATGCTCACCTCCTAGTACATAGAACCAGCTGGAACTGTCGCCCTTAGCAGTTTTTTTTTTGCCAGACTTGTCAGTATATTGACCTTACTTTCCTTGATGAACCTAAGTGCTGCTCTCATTTTTGTCAGGAATACAATAGGAATCCATGGGAATGAATCTTTAATTTTTATATTTAAGATATGTTTACTCAACCTATGACCCCTGAACATTATTTATTAAATTTTTGCTTTATGATATTTTTGTTAAATTTGCTGCAATCAAAAGTTTAACCTCATCTGTCCTAGTAGTATTATCTTCCCTAATTGCTAATATTTTTCATTCGAATTTTAGACAACTACGGAACTTAGAGAAGTCATTTGGTGGGAGTGTCCGAGTCTGTGACCGTACTGCTCTTATTCTGGATATTTTTAATCAAAGGGCAGCAACACATGAAGCTGCTTTACAGGTAAACAATGTCATGTGATGCGTCTTCTTGGCTTTGCAGTAGTATATTCCAATGTCATTTTAGTTGTTTTAAGTAGAATAAACATAAAACATATGTGTTGTTTGCAGATTTATTCCTTAGTGACAGTGACACATCAAGAATTTGTGTTTTTTTTTCTCATTTGTTACAGTGTAATCACCTCTAGTAGCTACCAACCTAGCAGTGGTAAATTGTTACAAAATAAAACTATATTAATTTTGTCGCTATGGTATGTCATTTTCCTTTGGTGGGGAACTGAAGTATTATCCATGAAAGTGTGTAAGATAAGATTTTATGCATATGGAATTCATGCAGTGGATGTTTTAGTTTGTGTTGTTAATGTGCAGAAGTTATCAGATTTGATCTGAAATCTTAGATTGATCTACATATTTTATGTTTTTTTAGGTTGCCTTGGCACAGATGGAATATCAACTGCCTAGGTTGACAAAGTTGTGGAGTCACCTAGAACGTCAGGCAGGAGGGCAAGTTAAGGGTATGGGTGAGAAGCAAATTGAAGTTGACAAGCGTATATTGAGAACTCAAGTAATATCATCTTCTGGTAGTAAGCCAATTTATATATGGTTCAATAAATAAATGACTGTCATTTTCTATTTGCATGGTAGCCATTGACGGGGCACATTAATCTTCTGTACAGAAAAAAATATTTGTGAAAATTTTCTATAATATAGCATCATCCTTTTAATAATTCTTTAAAAAACTTGTATCCCCCCCTCAACATTTACTGCATTGCTGAGTTTGTACTTTGTACTGATTTTTTATCCGAAACTAATAACCCCATTAAAATGTCATTGACAGATAAGTGCATTGAAGAAAGAATTGGAATCTGTCCGAAAACATAGAAAACTGTATCGCAATCGTCGCCAATCAGTTCCTATCCCTGTTGTTTCTCTGGTATAAACATGGAAATTTTCTTAAGAGTAATATTCCTATTTTTCATTAGTTATTGGTTATCTCATTTCCAAAACAAATTCAGGTAGGATATACAAATGCTGGAAAAAGTACACTCTTGAACCGCTTAACTGGAGCGGACGTGCTTGCAGAGGATAAGTTATTTGCCACCTTAGATCCAACAACAAGGAGGGTTTTGGTATGTTAACCAGTAATTCTCATGTCCAGCAATCTATGTATATATTGGTTTCCATTTGAGTTACATTAGTTGGACATGAAAAACTTCCATCTTTGTCATTATTTGGATGCTTTGAGAAGGGGAAGATGACATTTCTGCAAGAATACTCTATCCAGAATATTCTTGATGCCATGACACAATAGCTGTTCATTTCTTTGCAGATGAAGAATGGGGCTGAGTTTCTTCTAACTGATACCGTCGGATTCATTCAGAAGTTACCCACCATGCTGGTGTGTGATATGAATTAGAGCATATTGCCCTCGTAGTAGATATTTGCTTGTAGACATGTAATATGGTTCTGATTTACTTGTACAGGTGGCAGCGTTTAGAGCAACATTAGAGGAGATAGCAGAATCGTCAGTTATAATTCATCTTGTGGATATCAGGTACTGAAGTAACACTATAAACACAATAACTTTGTTATATATCCTGCTCAATGCACCTGGGTAGTCTTAATATTGTGTCATGTGTTCCAGCCATCCTTCAGCTCAAGAACAAATAGATGCTGTCGACAAAGTATTGAAAGAGTTGGATATAGAGTCAATTCCCAAAATGGTTGTGTGGAATAAGGTTTGTTTGTTTATTCAATATTTTGTTCTTTGCTTTCAATTAGAACCCATTCGTTTGGATAACAGTGCAATGAGAGCACACCCCAAATTGCTTGGGGCTAAAAGGCTTTGTTATCATTGTTATAGTGCAATGGGGGCATAATTATACATTTTTGATATGAGTGCTTCATTAATTTAGAATATCTGCATATCTGCTATAACCGTTGATGTCCTGGAAGATTTTGAACTAAGCACCCGTTGTATTTTCATGTAGATTGACAATACCGATGAACCGTTGAGAGTAAAAGAGGAAGCTGAGAAACAAGGGATAATCTGTATATCTGCCAGAACCGGTGATGGCCTGGTAGAATTATGTAGTGCAATCCAAGGGAAGTTGAAAGTACGTTTGTTTTCCTTTTACACAAAAGATTTGTTTTCGGGCACAATTTTTTCGGGATGTGATGCCTCTCAACTTAAATGAAACATGGGCATTTGTCTTCCACAGGACTCGTTGGTGCCAATAGAAGCTTTTATTCCATATGACAAAGGTGATCTCCTAAACGACATACACAAGATTGGAATGGTTGAAAAAACGGTGAGTATCCCGCTTGATATTTAAAAGCCATTTTTTTTCACTAGTGGCATTTAAAAAATGTTACACCCTTGTTGGAAAATTGTATGCCTTGTTATTATGTTCCAAGTGAAAAGCGTAGAGTTAGTGCTGACATCTACTGTCAAGTTATATGGATCAGTTAGAGCTTGTTACTAGTGATTTTTTGCATCAGTTAGAGCTTGTTACTAGTGATTTTTTGCATCAGTTAGAGCTTGTTACTAGTGATTTCCTGAGAACCTTTCGTTCAAAATTAGAAAAACTTGGACTTTTGCATTCCTGTTTTGGGGGCTAACAACAGCTTCCATTCCATAATCTATAATGCAGGAGTACCAGGAAAATGGGACATTTGTAAAAGCGCATGTACCTCTACCACTTGCAAGGCTTCTCACGCCTCTACGGCAACAGGTCGTGGCTGCTCTTTGACGCGCAAGTCCTCCCCCATGCCAGCAATGACCCTTGCACAATTTCCCATCTTGTACATAATTCAGTCAAATTTACTCATTTTTTTATCTATGTATACCATCAGCACGTCAGTTGAAAGATAGCTGTATATATCCATGAAACACTGTAAATATTTCTGACGGAAATTAGCTTTTTTTTTTTCATTCTGAAAATCATGGTGACCTTCAGGCGTCACATAACATGCTATCAATACCCTAAACCCTGATGAGCAAAGAATAGAATTTGTTTTTTAAATTGTGGATGATATATAAATAGTGTTTGAGACTCGTGTCTTGCAATTTATTTCAATAATTGTGTTATATTAGCCGAAAGAGGTGCCATTTTAATTCCTATGTTATTGTTGGTGATATGTTGAAGCATAATAGATTACTCATTTGGATCAGCAGATGTCATTTCCAGTAGTTCAGTTCTTGCCTTCTTTTAGTGAATGGAAAATTATTGTGAAAGGAATTTGATTTGCTGTAGTAGGCTAGTTTTTCTTATGTTGAATCCTATCCACTCAAGTTAATTATCGGGATATACTTTGGGAATCTTGAGCCTCTTTGGTAGTTCCGTTGAATTATGATTTTGCGATGCCGAATGCGATTATTGTGTACCACTAGGCGGATCCTGTTAACCGAGATGCCTTATTGGTATGTGCACTATTTGGTGCAGACACAGATGAAACGATGCTTGTTGTTCTTCAGTTGGACTTTCTATTGACATAACATGATTATGGGTTATTAGAGCTTCTGGATAAATTGAACAAGTTTTTCAGTTTGTTTGCATATCATTTTTTTTTGCTAAATTAGCTTCTGGAAGTTTGAGCAAATGTTGAATATTAGTCATATTTGCCTGCAGTGAGTGACATCTTAATATAAAATATGTTGTCTTCATTGCCGAATATCATTTTCATAAAGGATTCAGTTTACTTCATAACAAAGACCTGTCTAGAAAATACTAACATGTATGTGTTGTAAATACAACTACATCGGTGTTACAACAACTAAACCTATCTTTTGCTTACAAGTCAAAAGTCACGGGTCAGAATGCTAAAAAATCAAGATATTATCCAAAGTATCTGCACAGAGCAGTGGACGTAGATTCAACTCCATTAGAGCACAACACGTGGTTGCCTTATGGTGTCCTTATCTTGGTAAACTCATGCCCTTAAGCAGGTGCCAAATGTAACATATCTCACTGTTATTTGCAGCAACTACCATATTCTCATCCCACATTAGTGTGAAATATCTTACAATAATATCAACCTGAAGTGCCTATATATATATGAAATCAACATATCAATTGTATTCTTGAATTTCACTTTTCGTAGAATCGTCAGGCATTTGTTGCCTCTCTAGACTCCTTGTTCGTGTGAGTTTTAGTCCATATGTATTCTAGTTCCAACACCCAACAACCTGCTCTCGCTCTCGCTCTCCTCTCCCGCTCCCTCTCCCACTTAGCGGTAAATCCTAATGTCATATGGATATCGTGTTGTCACCCCACCCAACCCCCCGACATGATGTATCAAATTCTAACATTTTGTTGTAGGCATTTTAAAGGTACGAATACACATTTATGTAAGGCAATTAATGAAAAAAAGATGCAAAATAGTGGGAATTAGCATGGTGTGTCAGTGAATGACATCTAACTGTAGTCATTTCAAATGTGCAAATATAAATTTATTCATAGTAATCCATGAAAAAAAGATGCAAAAAAATATGTCCAACCAGTTACGCCGCATTTAGATGTTCACCTCCTACAACTTTGGGTTCGCAATGATGAATCCACTTAACTAGATAGATGATGACAACATTGCCTCATAGTTTAGAAAACTAAGCAGCACCAACCAATACAATAGAGGAAAAACGTCAAACTCCTGGTGTCGGGGCCATGAACCACTGATGAACCACCTTGCCGACGGCGTTGTCATACCAGGTGATGCAGTGGCGTGCCGTGGCCGTGTTTGTGGCGCTGTCGGCGCCGACGCAATCGCTACAGGGTTTAAGAATCTCTTGTAGATGGCCGCTGAAGAGAACGCCGACAAGCCCAAGAATGCTCGCAGTTTCCGTGGCTCGCCTGCTAACTCATGCGCTCTGAACGCAACCCAAGATTCATAATTGGAGCAGGAGGTATGAGATCTCATTACAGGTTGGTTCATAAGGTTTTGATGGGCTTGAGGTGCGACTTATGCCTGAACTTGCTCGGCAGCCGTGAAGAGCTCAGAGTCATAACACATCTTATCATTAGGTTAGGAATTTCCTTTACTGTTGTAGGGAGGTTGAAGATACATCGAATGCCCCATCGTTATAATAACGTAGCAACAGAATGAATAGTTCAGAGCTAGGAAACTGCTCCATGTTTTTTCCTTTCTGATATACTACTTTAAGGCTTTATGGTACTCCACTCTGATCTCTCTTTTTCCGTTCAAGTCCATAGATCTAGTTTCAAACCACAATATGTGTTTTTTTATAATATACCCCCTCCGTGGAGCTGTCAACAAGCCAAGCTCGAGCGAGCTTACCCTCTGAACCTCGAGCTCGGTAAGAGTTGAGCTCAAGCCGAACCTGAAATCCGGTCGATACTACAGTCAAGCTCGATCTAGATAAGGCTCGTTTAAATTGTTAGGTTCGGTTGAAGCTCGTAAAAGCTCGAATTCGAGCTCGGGTACACGTTTAAACAATAAAAATAAATAATATATAAGATAAAAATATTTTAACAAATAATATTTATAAAACATAATTTATCTAAACAAGCCTTATTGAGCTTAACGAGCTCGAGCTCGGCAAGATCGTGAGTTTGAGATGAGGCTTGAGTTTGGCTCATTTATTTGTCGAGCCGATCGAGCTCGAATCGACATGAGCCGAACTCGAGTGCCACACGAGCCTCGAGCTTCATTAACAGCCCTATCCTTCCGTATAAAAAATGTTGTCGCTTTGTAGTTCATTTTTGAACAATAAAATGATAACTTTTTAAGACAGAGGGAGTATATTGTATCGACTGAGTTTATTATTTGGCAATATCATAGGTACGTCAACGTGGTTTATTACGCTGTATCTTGACCATCTATGCCGGATCTTGTACAACAATCAGATCCTGAATTATGATTGTGTGATAACTTGCAGTAGCAAGAACGACAAAAGGTTGAGCCATTTAATTTACCAGCATTAGCCTGTCCATACATCAATCAACACGGCCTCTCAAAAACTAGAATAAATAACACGACGAAAGAGTGGCCTACGGTTTGCGTGAACATGACATCTCACTCAACTCAACTTTCCAATCTAGATGGGCCGGGCCCAAAATTGTCTAAAAGTCCGCCGATCTAGATGGGCCGGGCCCAGAAGTGCAGAAGTCCGCCGGGAGAAACCGAGACGAACACGAGCTCTACTTATTCCTCCCCCCCCCCCCCCCCCCCCGCGGTGACTGTACGTCCTCTCTCCTTCCCTGAGTAAAGCGACGAAATTGTATCAGATCATCGCTGCACGCCGTCTTTGGAGCCCGCCGTCCACCCTGACTGGTCCGTCCTTCACGAGGACCTGATATCGGCGGTGATGGATCTCCTCGACCTCCCAGACCTGCTCCGCGCGTGCGCCGTCTGCACGTCGTGGCGCGCGGCCCATGCCGCCGCCCGCAAGTCCGATTCCCGATCAAGCACGCGTCACCGTGCCTGCTCTACTCTTGCGCTGGCGACGACGACATTGCTTGCATCTACAGCCCCGCCGCCGGCACAACCTTCAAGGTCCGGGTGCCCGCATTCCGAAGGCGCTACGTGGTTGGCTCGGGCCACGGCTGGATCGTCGCCGCGGACGAGGCGTCCAACCTGCAGGCGTTCAACCCGCTCACCGGCGCCCAGCTGGTGGACCTCCCGCCGGCCATCGGGTTGTACCACATCGAGAGCACCTCTGATGACCAGGGTCGGCTCGCCTACAACCTCTTCCAAGACCCGGAGGGCCTAGGCATCATCCAAGACACACACTCCTGTCCTCTACACGCAGCGGGAGCTACGGAATGACCTCTACGAGCGAGTTTACCTCTCGTGAAGGCCGTCCGCCGGCAGCGAGTGCATCCTCCTACTCTTCCACATGCCCGATGGAACAATGTCCTTTGCCCGGGTGGGAGACAAGTGCTGGACGCGCATCATCGGAACGAAACAGTCCCATGGAACCGAGGCTACTGCACCGCCAAGTACAACAAGAAGGATGGTTTATTGTACGTTGTATCCTCGATTTGTTACATTTTCGCATTTGATCTGAACGGGGCTACGCTGATAGCAAGAAGGATCATCAATCTGTTCGACGTGGATGGTTCAATAGATTACGTCGTTTTTGCTCCTTGGGGTGATATCTTGCACGTCCGGAGATATTTAGAGGCTCAAATATGCGATACCCCTGTACAGGTTCCTGCAGACCTTGCTTACGAATTTATGGATCAATCGATGCAGTGGTACATAGATGAAATCCAACTTTACAAGGTTGATATCCATAATGAAAAGATTGTGAGAATAAGTTGCTCAGACTTACGAGAGCATTCTCTGTTTCTTGGATTCAATTTTCCGATCCTGGTTGCGATGAAGGATTTTTCAAAGCTTAGACCGAACTGTTTGTACTTAACGGATGACGACCATGAACATATTGCTTCAAACATGTTTGGTTACCGAGAAGTTGGCATATGGGACTTTGAAACTGGAAAAGTTGAGTTTCGGTGATGTACATTCCACCAATCCTTGGCTCAATTGTCCTCCTCCGACCTGGTTCACACTGTCCCTCATTTAATATGGAGGATATATTCCTTGGGTGGGAGAAAATTATGGTGCTGTTGTCTTTGAATGAAGAAACTTGTATGTCTTGGGTGTGAGAAAGTTCTTTTTTTAATGCGCGGGTGAGAGAAAGTTATGGTGCTTCTTTGTTATCCCGTCTCCAAAATCTTGTTGTTTTGTAGTTCAAAAATAAATTACAAAATGACGAGTTTTTGAGGACGGAGGGAGTATCATGTCAAGAGTGAAATGCGTAGAGCTAGTGCTTGCATCTACTGTAAGTCATATTAAATTATGCATCAGTTAGAGCTTGTTACTAGTGATTTTCTGATAACCATTTGTTAAAAATTAGTAAAAAACTAGCACTTTTGCATTCTTGTTTGGGGGCTAACAACAATACGTAATGCAGGAGTACCAGGAAAATGGAACATTTAGTAAAAGCGCATATGCCTCAACCTCTTGCGAGGCTTCCCACGCCTCTACGGCAGCAGGTAGTGGCTGCTCTTTGATGCGCACGTCCTCCCCCATGTCACCAATGACGCTTACATAGTTGTCCGTCTTGCACATAATTTAGTGAAATAGGTTATCTTTACTCCTTTTTTTGCGTATGTTGAAAGATAGCTGAAAATATCAGGAAAAACTGTAAATATTTCCGGCAGAATTGGACTTTTTTTTTTCCATTCTGAGAATCACGGTGACCTTTTCTTTTTGAAGGCATAATGATCTGGACACCATAGTCAGTATCAGTGCCGATTCATTAAAAGAGGAGTTGGGTACGGGCGCGCTGAGCGGGCCTCAAAACTGGTGGGCGCGGGCGGACCCTCCGCGCTGGGCACGGTGAGTCGGTGACCTTCATGCCTCACATAACATGCTATCAAGTTTTAAATAGGTAGAAAAAGGTCAACAAGTACAAGTATCCTGACGAACAAAGAACAGAAATTGGTAACCCTCCCTCTGGTCAGATTTGCACATGTAACCTATAAATATTTGTACAAGGCCATTGTTCCCTATTGAATTAACCATTTCAAGCTGACGGGTTGCAGTAACAAGCAAAACTTTTCCAACATTGCCTGGTATTTACATGACGATACAACCTTCAACACAAGTTGCAATTCACAAGAATAGCAGACTACTGCATGCAAAACATACTTCAGCTGCAGAAGCATTGCATCGTGGCCTTATCAGAACTGAACAACCAACCATTTTGCCACAAGATGAAGACTAGTGTAGTTGCTTTTGAACTTAATTAGGACTAGTGTGTAGTTGCTGTCCACCCGAGTAAAGCTATTGTGGTACAAAGGGTTTCTGCGAATAGGAAGCGTGATTTGTAGTGTTTACCTTTAGCTAGCTAGATGAGCAAGTACCTTTTGATCCATTCAAAAATGTTCATTGTCTAAGGAAAAAAAATCAACTATGATGGTTGCACAATAGTACCCAATTGACCCTTGTACCGATGATACACGTACCAGTGGCCATTTATTATAACGATATGTTGAAGACTTAGTACACGAGTACAATAATACAGTGTAAATTTATGTTAAAGACCCCACGACAGCACTATGGCGATACATATCAGGGTCGATCGATCGGTTTAGGACAGGAGTAGTACTCCCTCCGTCTCTCAAGGAGGAGAGTTGGCGGTGTTAGAATTAGGGTGCTTAGGACCATTACTGTGAACATCTAATCGAGGAATGCTTAGACATAATAAATTCAGATCAAGTAGTCTTAAGAGCAATTGAACACCTATGCACTAAGGAAGAGGATAGGGATGTGTAGTACCTTCAGAGGGAGCACTTGAAGCCATTGGGCTCAAGTGATCGTCGGGGACAACAGGCGACGGTGATCTTCTAGGTGATGGCGGAGGCGATCAATAATTGTTTTTGATTAGGCGGGGGCCTCGGGAACGTGTGCGCATAGCTCATCGCCCTGAGGGCCCCCTGGTACTTATATGGCGCACGGGAGAGAGGGGAGTACAACGGATAGAGTCCGTTGCGCCCCCAGTACCCGCACGCGCCTAAGGGATCGGCGTGGGTAACAACCCACGTCTGATTCTGATGGGGTCGGTTGAGTTGGGCGTGGGGTTGTTGCCCCTCACGCCCACATCTAACGGGAGTCCCGGTTGGACCGGGATCAACCCAACATTCTCCCCCTTGATCTCGGGACAACTTATTCCTTACTTAGCTTATTCTTAATCTAAATCGCTAAACTTATGTATATTTCTTCTTGCTTTGACATAAGGAGCACGACGCATCAGAAACGCCATTTACGTACTGTTCGACTCGAAGACCACAATATGTCTCACAATTAGAAATAACCTTATGCTTAGGTGTCCCCTTAGTATCCAGGATTTGTTTCACAGGTTCTCCCCTAATCCCATGCCGGCTACGTGTTCTCTGAACACATTGGGAGGGAGACCCTTGGTTAGCAGATCCGCAAGCATTTTATTAGTTCTTATATGCTCGAGACTAATTGAATTATCCTGGATTCTCTCTTTAACAACATACTACTTAATGTCGATGTGTTTGGCAGCACCACTCGACTTGTTGTTGTGAGAGTATGTCACTGCTGGCTCATTATCGCAGTAATTTAAGTGGTTTATGAATGATGTCTACCACTCTTAGACCGGGAACAAATTTCTTAAGCCAAGATGCCTGTCCAGTGGCCTCATAACAAGCTATGAACTCAGCATACATTGTGGACGATGCAGTTATGACTTGCTTGGAGCATCTCCACGATATAGCTACATTCGCGAGGGTGAATATATAGCCTAATGTGGATTTCTTAGTATCCACACAACCCGCGTAATCTGAATCTGAGTAACCCACTATTTCTAATGAGTCTGACTTGCTATACTTTAACATGAGGTTCTTAGTACCCTGAATATATCTTAGAGCCTTCTTAAGTGCTTTCCAGTGGTCTAAGCCTAGATTACTTTGATATCTGCCAAGCATCCCAGTCACGAAAGCTAAGTCAGGACATGTACATGTTTGAGCATACATTAAGCTTCCGACAGCAGAAGCATACGAAATTCCTCTCATCTGATCAACCTCATACTGATTCTTAGGTGACTGTGATTGTGAAAATTTGTCACCCTTAACTATTGGGACAGGCGAGGGCTTACAACCTTGCGTACCATACTTTCTCAGCACGCTTTCCAAGTATGCCTTCTGAGATAATCCTAATACCCCCTTTCTTCGATCTTGGTGAATCTCAATTCCTAGGACATAGGAAGCTTCACCTAAATCCTTCATCTCAAAGTTTGAGGACAAACACTTCTTAGTTTCTAAGAGTAGGTTGACATCACTACTTGCCAGTAGTATGTCATCTACGTATAGTATAAGGAAAATAAATTTCCCATTCTTAAACTTAGCATAAATGCAGTTATCCTCCTCATCCTCCTTAAACCCAAACTTCCTTATCGTCTCATCGAACTTTAGGTACAATTTCCTTGAAGTTTGCTTAAGTCCATAAATAGACTTCTTCAAGTGGCATTCCATATGTTCCTTACGCTCAATGACAAAACCCTTTGGTTGAGCCATGTAGACGTCCTCATAAAGATTACCATTGAGGAACGCCGTCTTTACATCCATTTGATGCAATTCTAAGTCATAATATGCTACTAATTCCATGATGATTCGATACGAATCCTTAGACGATACGGGAGAAAAGGTCTCATTATATTAATACCTTCCCGTTGCATAAATCCCTTAGCCACAAGCCTAGCCTTATACTTTTCAATCTTCCCTTTGGAGTCACGCTTAATCTTGTAGACCCATTTACAGCCTACCGTTTTGGCTCCTTTAGGAATCTCTACTAAGTCCCAGACTTTGTTGGCACTCATAGATCTTATTTCATCTTCCATGGCTTTACGCCATTCGGATGACTGAGGTCTACTCATGGCATCTTCGTAAGAGGTGGGATCATCCTCTATCTTAACTTCTTCGCTCAAGTATATCTGATAGTCGTCCGGGATGGCCGACTGTCTTACTCTTTGTGATCTTCTTACTTGAGCATCGTCTAATGGTTGAGGCTGCTGCTGAACCTCATTTTGTTCGACCATGTCCTCAACAGGCTGAGGAGGTTGTACCTCACTTATTTCTGTTGTGGCCGATGGAGGTGCAACAACAGGCGTTGTGTCGCCAACACTAGGTGCGGGTGGCACGACGACAACAGGTAGGGTGAAATAAGGCTCTTGAGTCATCGGAACGGGTAGACTAATCCGTTCCTCCTCAAGGTCTATTTCTCGCCGTACCGTACTCCCCCTGATCATAGTGTCCTCTAAAAACACGGCATGCCTAGTCTCAATAAACTTAGTGCGTCTACCTGGACAATAGAACCTAAATCCTTTACTCCTTTCAGGATAGCCAATAAAATGACAACTAATTGTTCTAGAATCCAGTTTGCTCAAGTTCGGGTTGAACATCTTAGCCTCAGCTGGACATCCCCGCACATGTAGATAGTTTAGTGAGGGCTTACGTCCCGTCCACATCTCATACGGTGTCTTAGGTACTGACTTAGATGGAACACGGTTAAGTACGTGAATGGCGGTCTTTAAGGCCTCCATCCATAAACTAACTGGTAGTGTAGAGTAGCTTAGCATGCTTCTCACCATGTCCATAAGCGTACGGTTTCGCTGTTCCGCTACACCGTTCTGCTGAGGTTCGCCCGGTGTAGAATATTGGGCTACTATGCCTAGGGGTGGGCGCGGTTAACCGCATAACCGTTAACCGAAATTAACCGCACCGAATTAACCAAAATTTTCGGTTAATTCAGTTTTCGGTTATCGGTTCGGTTATGATTTTTTCGCTATTCGGTTTTCGGTTAATAATTCGGTTTTTAATCCGATTAACCGAATTAACCGAATTTTATGTGATTTGTTCGTGTCTATTTTTGTTTCTCTTGGTTTATAATTTATCAAACATGGATGTATGCTTGTATATTAACTTATATATTGGTCTTTTTTTGTTTGAGTTGATTTCATGTTGTTTATTATTCAAAATTTCAAATTTTCTTTATTTATTTTTATGTTTAAATTGTGTTTTAATCTATATGCGGTTAATTCGGTTAACCGATTAACCGAACTGAATTAATCGCAACCGAATTGTGCGGTTAATGTTTTTGTTCGGCCATATTCGGTTATCGATTTATATTAACCGAATTGACCATTAACCGAATTAACCGAACCGAATTAACCGAATGCCCACCCCTAACTATGCCATTTTCCTGTAAAAACCTCGCAAAAGGTCCAGGGACTTGGCCATAAGAGGTGTGTCGACCGTAGTACTCACCTCCACGGTCAGACCTTACTACTTTAATCTTAACGTCGTGCTGATTTTCTACTTCAGCCTTAAATATCTTAAACTTGTCCAACGCTTCGGATCGCTCCTTGATTGGATAAATATAGCCATAACGACTAAAGTCATCTGTAAATGTTATGAAGGAATCATAACCATCTACCGATGTCACGGGAAAAGGTCCACAAATATCTGTGTGGATTATTTCTAAGACTCCCGAGCTACGTTTGGCGTTTTTTCTTAATATTTTTGGAGAATTTTCCTTTAATGCAGTCAATGCATTCCTCAAAATCTGAAAAGTTTAAGTGTGGAAGAATCGATTGAGATACTAATTGTTCAATCCTCCCCCTCGAAATATGGCATAAACGACAATGCCATAATTTCGACGAAGTATCTAAATCGCTTCTTTTGCGCTTATTACGTCCTAAGTCGTTCTTAGATGAAACTTGATCATCACATACAACAAATACATTCTCATGAGTGGACAATAAGTAGAGCATGTCTTGTCGGAAGGCAAGACCGATAATCTTATTATTATAACTGATAGAACACTTATCATTACCAAAATGACAAATGTATCCTGAATCATCCAAACACGAAACTGAAATCAAGTTCCTTTCTAATGAAGGGACATAAAGAACATTATTTAGCCTAAGTACAAAGCCACTAAGTAATCTAAGAGATAAGTCTCCAATGGCTTCGACTTCGGCTTCACGCCCATCTGCCACCTTAATCACTCTTTCCCTTCTTCTTATAGTTCTCATTGTACTTAATGCCTGCATTGAATTACAAATGTGCACAGTGGCACCTGAGTCAATCCACCAAGTGGATCGTGAATAATTCGCATATAAGGCCTCATTTACAAAAGTAATTATGTCATTACCTTTCTTAGCACACCACTTAATGAATCCAACGCAGTCCTTCTGGAAATGTTCATCTGAGCCACAGAAGTGACACTTATCCTTGTCCTTCTTTTGAGAGGACTTGCCTTTGAACTTGTTTGATGAAGAACCTGAAACCTTGAAGGAAGGTGGTTTGGGAGAGGAGAAGTACCTCTTTGCCTTTCCCTTACCCTTAATGTCAGCCAGATTGATGTAATCACCATTCTTAGAGCTCTTTATGCGTTCCTCTTCCTGAACGCACATAGCAACAATCTTATCAATGTTCCAAGTCTCAGGAAGTGAGTTATAATTGACCACAAAGGCCTCAAACTCCTTAGGAAGAGAACTTAGGATGAAGTAAATGAGCATCTCATCTGGCATCACAATGTTTAGCTCCCTAAGCTTAGAGTTATAGTGACTCATCTTATTGATGTGCTCACGCACACCACCTCCAGAGTACTTCTCAGTGACAATCTTTCTCATGAGAGTGCTAGCACTCGCCTTAGTGGAGCCAGTGAACTGACCTCTGACTCTCTCTAAGTACTCTGAAGCAGTATCACAATCAGGGATACTTCCCTTAATTGAGTCTGCTATGGTGCTCTTAATGATCACGAGACACTTCCTGTTGGAAGTGTCCCACTTAGGGAGATCCTTCTCATACTGATCCTTCAAGCTTAGGTACTTAGCCTTCCGCGTAGCGAAAGACTCCTCAGATTCCCCAGTCTCAACAATGGGGACAGGTGGCTCAGTGGGTCGAGGCGACGTAATCGCAAAATCAAGGTCAGAGACTACTAGAGCCATCTGGAGCCTCTCTTTCCATACCCCGTAATTTTGACCATTAAGGGTCTCAATTGCGGAGATATAGCTAAGTGCTGAGGACAAGCCTGATCCTTCAAAAAATAAAGATTTGAGTATAATGACAAGACTTATGATAAATTATGACTTAAGAATGACATTTTGCTTTTTCACGTTGGTTACTTAGCAAAATGCCCTTAAACATTAAAACTTAACATGATAACAAAGTTTAATATGATAAACTCAAAGATAAACTTAAATTAATCATGGCAATTCAATTTCACGTTGGTTACTTTCAAATTCCATGCATAATTAACTTAGCACATCATTTTTCACGTTGGTTACTCAATGAATCTTAAATAATCATAAGTATAAGCTTAAGCACAAACTTAAATAAATGCACTTAAAGAAATTAATTGGCAAATTCAAATTTTCACGTTGGTTACTCACTTAAATTACCACTAATAAACATAACTTAACTTAAACTCAAAACTTGATAAATTAAAATTTCACTTTGGTTACTCAATTAATTTATCACTTAATCACAGCGGAAGCTAAAACTTAATTTCTTAATTAATGAGAATTGCTTGAAAAGCACTTAATAGCATTTAAATAACTGAGAAAATGCTCTTATTGACAATAAATGATATAAAATGCAGGAAAAACGCAATCAAAATATTTCATAACATCACACAAATTTTTCTACAATTTTCTCAGCTATTTACTTAATTTTCTAATCATTTTCTAATTTCTGGAAATTATTTTCTATTTTAAACTTATTCTGAAATCAGAAAACACTTAAAAGGACTAAATGGGCTAAAAACTCTAAATTCAGCCCACTGAGCAATATTTTGGCCCAGCCCATCAGCTAAAAACATCAGAAAATGGAAAAAGGCCTTAACTCAGCGCGGCCCATGGTGGCCTGGCCCATGGCCGAAATCGGCCAAATAAAATTCTGAGAAAATGCGAAGAAATTGAAAGGGCAGCCCACGGGGCCCAAAACACCCTTCCGCATGGGCTCAGAGCCCATCTTCCTTAGGCAGCGAGCGGCGCGGAATATGGGCCGTTGGATCCAGATCCAACGGCCATGATCTGATGGTGTCTTAACACTTGGGCTGATCCGAGCCGTCCATCACTCATCGAATGGTTCGGCGCTTAGATAGGAGGGTACTTAAGCCTTCGTCGCCGCGGGGTTCCGAAACCCTAGCTCATTTCTCCACACACTCTCTCTCTCTCTCTTCGGGCCGAGCGAGCGGGAGCGAGCGGCGAGCGACGAGGGCGATGGGCGAGCGGTGAGCTACGAGGGCGACGCCGGCGAGCGACCTCCGGCGAGCCTCGGCGCCGTCGGCTCCGGCGAGGGAAACGCACCGAGGGTGCTTCTCCGCTGGGGTCGACGGTACTGGGTCGGCCGCCGTCGAGGGAAAACTGCCGTGCGTCACACCGGGTCTGAGCGGAGGGGTGAGGTCTGTGCGTCGCCGGCGGGGACTTCCGGCGCCGTCCCACCACCGTAGTGTGGTGTGGTCGGTTGGCCGTCGAAGGAAACCCACCACTAGGGTTAGGGTTTCGACCCTTAACCCTAGTGCGACGCACACTGAGTGCCTGAGTGTTTGTGTGCAGGTACACCCGGCGCCGCTGAGGTCCTCCACCACGGCGTGCACTTCGTGCCGCCAGTGGAGAACCCCCTAGGGTTAGGGTTCCTAACCCTAGGCTCTGATGTGGCGGCGGGGTTGCGCGGTTAGGGTCAATGCTTTGGCCGAGACCCTAACTTTGCGCCTGAGAACAACGTCGCCGACGTTTTCCCCCGTTGGGAGATATACGCCGGTTGGCCACTGACTAAAGGAAGAAGATGAGAGGGTTAGGGTTTACCCTAACCCGGCACTAAGGAGGATCCGATGGCCCAAGGGCATCTCAATCCAGATAAGTTCTTCTCCTCTCTAATCTTTCTTATTTTGATTTGACTCGGCTTATATTCTGAGTTCTAATTTTTAGCCGAAATCAGAACTGACTTCCCCTCCTTCTAATTATTGTCTTAATCTTAATTACACTTAACTGATTGAGACTAAGTCTAAACTAAAACATGATTAGAAACTTAATTTATCTGATTAATACTTAATTGCTTGATTAGATTTCAACAGCCTGACTCTGATACCATTGTTAGAATTAGGGTGCTTAGGACCATTACTGTGAACATCTAATCGAGGAATGCTTAGACATAATAAATTCAGATCAAGTAGTCTTAAGAGCAATTGAACACCTATGCACTAAGGAAGAGGATAGGGATGTGTAGTACCTTCAGAGGGAGCACTTGACGCCATTGGGCTCAAGTGATCGTCGGGGACAACAGGCGACGGTGATCTTCTAGGTGATGGCGGAGGCGATCAATAATTGTTTTTGATTAGGCGGGGGCCTCGAGAACGTGTGCGCATAGCTCATCGCCCTGAGGGCCCCCTGGTGCTTATATGGCGCACAGGAGAGAGGGGAGTACAACGGATAGAGTCCGTTGCGCCCCCAGTACCCGCACGCGCCTAAGGGATCGGCGTGGGTAACAACCCACGTCCGATTCTGATGGGGTCGGTTGAGTTGGGCGTGGGGTTGTTGCCCCTCACGCCCACATCTAACGGGAGTCCCGGTTGGACCGGGATCAACCCAATAGGCGGAAGGATGGGGTCCAACGGTCTGCTGAGAGAAGACTATGGCGACTCCAGGGCGATTCCCCTTTCCACCCCCTCCACAACATTCCCCACTATGATTCTCACAAAATCCACCAAGATCTCTCTGTTGCTCCGTCTCCAGCACACAAGGTAGCGGCCTATGAAGCAGAAAACCCGCTGCCATGGCGATTCGGCTTGGAAATAGGCGAAGAAGGAGAGTCCAAGAAGACGCGGTCTCAGGTATCTCTGGATCCCTCTATTTTTTCCCCATTTTGGGATGCTCTTCCTCCCGCAAGAATCGACTACCTCCCCTCCCCAGGTGACTCAATCGACCACCCGCCTCCCTGGATCCCGATTTGGACACTGTGGGCAAGAGATCTGTTCCCAGGATTCCAAAGCTCTGACCCCCTGGCCCAAGAGTATTCTTCGCAGAAGGCAGCAAGTCACTGAGCCTACGAATCTGCAGCGGCAACAACTCTTGCCTGGGGGAGGAGACTTCCGGGGGAAGTGCTCGCCAGCGTTCAGTCTAAGGCGAGTGAGCTTCGCTAGTCTTCCAGAGGTGCTCCAGTTCGATGGGAAAGAATCGCCTGCTGCGGTGTTGGGCCATGGGGCAAGCAAGGCTTTTTCTCGGCCCACAAGCAAGGCCCAACAAAGCAGCCTAGTCCACTCAGCCTTGGAAGCCGGGGCAGTGTCCCTTAGCCAGACTCACCTTTTGGCGCCATTTACTTCGTCTACCCAGGAGGATTTGACGGATGGATGGCAGACTGTAAGGACTAAGCGGTGGTGGAGAAAATTAAAACACTACCGCAATCCTGGGCAAGGTATTGTCAAAGTACAAGCCAAGCGGCGCTGGTATGATAACATGGTTGGTAAGTGCCTTAACTGTTTAGCTGGAGACCACTTCAAAGCTCAGTGTTGGGATCCCCCGCGTTGCTGGCGATGCAAACAAAGCGGCCATATATCAAGAAGGTGCCAAAACAGACCTCCAGCGCTCCCTCAACAATCAACCTCACTTAGCAATTTCACAAAAAAAGAAAGAGATCAGGTGGGGATGGAGAGGAGGGTGTCGTTGGGGAGCTCCTCAGCGAACTGGAAGCATCGTCGAGCAGACGAGCAAACTCGTCTGTCCGCCAATTGCAGGAACACCTGCACCACTCCACTCGTGGGGAGGCCTCGGGACAGCCTTGTCCCCAGGGTGGCTTTGTTCCTGCAAGGCCTCCCTCCCCTGCCCGCCCTCTGGTGGTCGGCTGTGGTCGAGACTGTCCGCACTCCCCTACTCGGGAGAGGAGGGGACAGTTCTTGGCCGACCAAGCCCTCGCGCGTGCTGCTCGCCGGTTGGAGCCCCTGCGCCCCCCGGTGGAGGCCAGGGCCGGATGGGCTATTGACTTCCCTGGTAACCCGAGGGACCGCCCTCCTGTGATGGAGGCGATGGTATGGATGTCGGAGGATATGAAGATGAGACGGCTCATGATGGCTTCCCATGCTCTTCTGGTCACGGAACAGGGGCCTCTGGGAGTTCTGTCCAAGGAAGAGCTGGCGGAGGCCATATGTCAAAGATTCCGTCTAAGAAGGTATGAATTCCATGTCTTTCGTTCCTACCCAGAACCCTTCACTTTGCTATTCACAGAGAGAGAGACTAGAGACCGCGTCTACGACAAGCGCTGCTTTGCGGATGGCCCGTTCCTCTTCCAGTTCCATGCCTGGGATGCCAACAGAGCGGGGCATAAGGTGAGGATTCCTTACCATGTCAAAATAAGTTTGGAGGGTTTACCACTGTTTGCTTGGAACCAAGATGTGGTGGACAAGATCTTGGGTAGCCATTGTGTGGTCCATCAAGTGGATGTGGCCACCTGACGAAGGGAGGATCATAGGGCCTATGTCTGCTGGGCCTTTTGCCAAGACCCCTCTCGCATACCACAAGTGGTCCATCTTACATTAGCAGAAAGGGCAGAGAGAATGAGCTTAGATGAAGGTCTCTTTTTCATGAGGCCTAGAGCCATGCAGGAAGGACATGTATTCAAGGTATTGGTTCACTTAGACTCAGTGGAAGACCTGACGTTCTACCACACCCATCCAGAGGAGTTTGAAGATAGTGGCAAAATCCAATTCAGGCCGCTAAACTGGCATTTTGGTCGGCCAGATGGGGACAATGATGAAGGTCTATTCAACCAACAGGACCGGTACTGCAGGCCAGGGAAGACCCCGCGCAGACGCCCTTCTGATGGGGATGATGATGAGCATGACAGGTTGGACAAAGCTAGACGTCCGTGCCACTTCATAAGTAAAGTTACTCATTGGATCGACAGTAAAGCAAGGGGTAAATACCCTTTGGGGGAAAGAGGTCATCACAATGGTCGGTTCCGGGGTGAATCCTCAAGGCAGAGGGTGGTCTGGGACAGCTGCTCCCCCCTCCATCCCATTCCAGGAGCCCTCTGGAAGAGCGCAGATCACTGTGCAGTTTGTGGGCCGCTAAGGGTAGCAAGGAGGATGATCCACCAAGATGTGCCCAACAGCCAGAGCTGTCCATGGCGGAAATTGATGAAGAGGCAAGGATCTCCGAGGCAATCCTCATTAATCCTTCTGAGACTGAGAAGCTTTGGTCGGGTAAGACAGGTTCGCAGGTGAAAGGTAGCGAAAGCCCTGCTCTAAGCAATGGGATTGAACTCCCTCACCCCCCCCCCCCCCTGAGGATATGCTGCAGAATGAAGGGAGTTTTGCTCGGAATGGGCCGGGAGCAATCGAGAGAGAGCTAAATGAGGAACAGGAAGACACTTTTCCTCAAGTGGATACTCAAGAGGTCCAGATGGCTGTCCTCTCAGTGGAAGAATCTCAGGAAAATCCACAAGTTGAGCAGCTAGTTAATGCAGTCACCAAGCCTCTGGAACAACCCTTGCTTGCAGAACCAGATTGCCAAAAGATCATGGGATACAGGAAGGAGAAAGAAAAGATACTACAAACCACAAGATCCAGCCCTCGCCTGAAGGACAAGATAAAAAAATCCAAGGGCAGTGTCAAAAGAGCACAAGATGTACTAGCCAAGAAATGGGGGCTGCTGGAAGAGGATAAGGATATGGATGACATGGTCCTGCAGAAGTACGTGTAGATGTATAAGAAACCGCTACCGAAGTCGGCAGTGCAGGCGATTAACGCCCTCACTAAAGTGGCGTTGGCAAGAAAGAAGAGCAAGAAGGTTGCTAAGGGTGAGAAGAACAAGATACTGAAGCAGAAAGAAGCCAAAAAGAAGCCACAGATGATCTGCACTGCGGATGCAGAAGCGCCTGTTCAGTGCGCCTGAGAGGTGGCTATCTGACGCCCAGTAGTTTTATCTTTGATCCATGAGTTCTTCTAGTTGGGTCACCCTTTTATTTTGGACCTACCAACTGTTGATGGTACGGTCGTGGTTATTTTGTCTCTGTAGTTGTTCCCTGGAGCGATGTATTTCTCCAGTGTTGTGTGTTTCAGGCCCTATTTTGCTGTGCACCCCCGTAGGGGGTTGGCCTGTACATTTTATGGTGGTTGAAATGGTTATGTAATCGATGCTCCTAGTATCAATTATTCTGTGTTGTCGTGGAATGTTCGAGGCTTGAATAGTTTGGTCCGCCAACAAGAAATCCGACAAATGATAGCTAATGCCAAGCCACGGCTCATCTGTTTACAAGAGACCAAACTAAACAACATTTCGAGACTAGATGTGACCAACATTGCGGGGAGGGAGTTCGAAGACCAGTTCTGTTTTTTACCAGCACAAGGAACTCGGGGTGGAATTTTGCTTGCTGCCAACCAACAATATTACAGGATAGATGAAGTTACCATGGGAACCTACTCTATCACTTCCAAAATCACTGATTCTGAATCCAACAACAAATGGTCCATCACAGTTGTCTATGGACCTCAGCAGGATATTGAAAAAAGGCTCTTCACACGAGAGCTTAAAGAGCTGAAACAATTTTCGCATCCAGCATGGCTGATCATAAGGGACTTCAACATGATCCTACAGGACCAGGACAAAAATAATTCCCGTCTCAATCGCAGGATGATGGCAAGATTTAGGAGAACTATTAACCACCTTGAAGTGAAGGAGGTGCATTGATTGGTAGACGTTTTACGTGGTCTAATGAGCGCAATAGCCCTACTCTCACTCGAATAGACAGAGCTTTTGCAACTATAGCATGGGGGGATGTTCACTCCCACCCGGCGATCTTCCCTCTATCCTCTTCCATCTCAGATCACTGCCCGCTGCTCCTTAGGCCCCTGGAACTGCCACAGTTTAAATTTATTCAAGGCCCATTGGCCTAAAATGGAGGGCTTCTTTGACTGCGTCAAACAGGCATGGGAACCCCAAACCACAGCACAACACAACCCCTTCCTCAATCTTCACCTGAAGCTCAACAGAACAGCCAAAGCGTTAGCAGGATGGGCCAAAAAACTAATTCCGTATGGCTTGTCGTGAGGTGATCACCCAGCTGGATAGCGCTCAGGAGGAACGACAACTAGATGAGAGTGAAATGAACCTCCGACGCACATTGAAGATGAGATTGTTGGGGCTAGCAGCTACCCAAAAATCCAGGGCACGACAACAGTCTTGATTAACTTGGATGAGGAAGGGAGATATAAACACCAAATACTTCCAAGCTATTGCAAATTCTCGAAAAAGCAGGAATTACATTCACGCTTTGTGATCCATGGAAGGCTGGGTTACAGGACAAGGGGACAAGGCAAAGCTAATTCAACAACATTTCCAGAGTCATCTAGGAACTCCGGTGCCTAGAACTTTAAGGATGGACCTGGCAGCCTTGGGTTGGCAACCGAGGCGGTTGGACCATCTGGAAGCCCCTTTTTCCCCAGAGGAAGTACAAAATGTGGTATTCAGTTGGCCAAAGGAAAAATCTCCTGGACCGGATGGATTTATTGGATCCTTTTTCAGAACTTGTTGGGAAATTATAGCCGATGATATGATGGCGGCAATACAGTTTTTCTTCTCTATGAATCAGCAGGAATTTCATTGGCTCAATCGGTCCTTTGTGGTGCTGATTCCAAAGAAAGACAGTGCGGCCACTCTAGCAGATTACAGACCCATTAGCCTCACCCACAGCTTCTCCAAGCTCATATCCAAACTGCTAGCAAACCGTTTGGCGCCTGAACTGCCATCTCTAGTGTCCATGAATCAAAATGCTTTCATCAAGACGAGGTGCATCCATGATAACTTCATTTTTGTCCAAGAGCTAGTTCGAAATCTGCATAAACGAAGGACACCGACTCTCCTTATTAAGCTCGACATATCAAAAGCTTTTGACACTGTCAACTGGCCGTACCTCCTGGAAATCATGCAATTTTTGGGTTTCGGATCCAGATGGCGAAATTGGATTTCCTGTCTTTGGGGGAAAGCTACATCTTGTTTTCTACTGAATGGGGAGCCGGGAAAGTTCATCAATCACGCCCGAGGAGTATGACAGGGTGATCCACTGTCTCCGATGATTTTTTTATTGGCAATGGAACCCCTGCATCGTCTTTTCAATTTGGCGCAATCAAAAGGCCTGATCACTCAGCTACACAAGGCATGTCAGCAGTTCCGGGTCTCACTTTTTGCCGATGATGCGGTGGTGTTCATTCGACCTAATGCCCAGGAGTGGCAGATCACACTGTCTCTGTTAGAGATCTTCGGTAAGGCTTCTGGATTGAGAACCAACCTAGAAAAGACACAAATCTTCCTGATAAGATGTCAGGGTCTGGATTTGGCTGGAGTTCTAGGATAGCAAAATTAAGTGGCTGATTTCCCCACGACATACTTAGGCTTGCCCCTTCATTACCGAAGACTACCAGATCCTCCATTCACCCTTTGGTGCAGAAGATAGGAAATAAGCTACCAGGTTGGAAGAGGAGATTGTTATGCTACGCGGGGCGGGAGGTTCTAATCAAATCTGTGCTTTCAGCCATCCCAACTTTTTTCATCACAGTCTTTAAACTATCAAAATGGGCCATAACCAAGATAGACAGGTTCAGGCGAAGTTTTCTGTGGAGAGGGAGAGGTCCGGATCAAGCGGCTAATGGACATTGCTTAGTGAAATGGACCACATGCACCCGGCCCAAAAAATGGGGAGGTTTAGGCATTAAAGACCTGGAACGCTTCGGAAGAGCCCTTCGCATGCGATGGTTATGGCTAACCTGGACGTCGCCTGATCGACCATGGAGGGCCCTGCTTCAGGTTCAGGACCACACAGATAGAGATCTCTTCTTCGGTTCGATGACAATAATAATTGGAGATGGTGGCCGCACCCCCTTCTGGGAGGCAAGATGGCTGAATGGATCAGCGCCTCGTGATATTGCGCCCCTGCTGCATCAGCAAGCGCGACGGAAATTTCGATCGGTCAAGAAGGAACTACAGAATGATAACTGGATAAGAAATATTGGGGAATGTGATACAGAGGACAAACTACAAAAATTTATAAATCTGTATGAAGCACTGACCTATATCCAACTAGGTGAGAACAGTGATCAGATAAGATGGAGGTGGACATCTAATGGAACCTATACAGCAAAATCTGCTTATGAAGCGCAATTTCTTGGCTCAGTGCGAAGTCACAATTCCCGGATCATCTGGCAAGCGGCCACGGAGCCTAAGATCCGTTTCTTTACCTGGCTTGTTATGCATGATAGGATCCCAACTGCGGACAACCTCTTGAAAAAGAACTGGGAAGCTGATCCGAACTGTGCCCTTTGCTCGCAACATTTAGAGGACATCACCCATTTGCTTATTGAATGTCTTCACCAAGGAAAGCTGGATATTAGTCAGGGACAAGCTGCAAGGGAGAATAGACCTGCCTGTTGCTCTACTACGGAATGCCCAGCACACACTTGATCTCGTATCGAGCAGTACCAGACAGCTCAGAAGAAAGAAAGTCGGCATAATCCCGTTCTTTTGGTGGTACATCTGGAAGGAAAGGAATCAGAGAATCTTTCAACAGAAATCTTCCAACTCTAGGGAGGTAGCTCATATCGTAGTAGAGCATGTACGGCAGTTCTTTGAAAACTAGGTTGGTCTGGTGCCCCTTTTGCTTTAACCTGTCTAGATGCGAGGTATGCCTCCGCTAGCTCTCGGTCTGAAGCTCTGCTCCGAGTTGGACTTATGTACCTTATGATGTAATGTTTTTATTTCTATCCTGCTTAACGAAATGGGGTAGCTCTCCTACCCTTTTCAAAAAAAAAAAGTTTAGGACAGGAGTCCGTCTCCGACAAAACCCGTGGCAAAACCACAGAGAGATACGTACAGTAGATTTTGAGCCCGTGCCGTGTGCGTGTACACCTATCATCGAGATTATTACACCAAAACGAATTAAGGACAGCGCCGTTCGAGGACCAGCAGAGCAGAACACGGGGATCAACTTCGACGCCTACGAATTAAGGACATCCCGAGCGAACGCGAGAGGTCCCGCTGCCCGTCTCTACCATCACCGAGATCGACCTCGGAATCGCGCTCAAGATCGACCTTTCACGTCGGTACGTGGCTGCCAAGGAAGCCGCGGCTGCTGCAGAGCTGGCTGAGGAGGACGCCGCGGCGGCTGCGATGCTGGCCGAGAATATGACGGAGGATGAGAAGGCCACGGCAGCTACCAACATGGCCGTCCACCCCGACTGTCCAGCCTTCCCGAGGACATGATAGTGACAGTGATGTATCTCCTCGACATCCCAGACCTGTTCCATGCTGGAGCCGTCTGCACCTCGTGGCGCGCCGCCCAGTCCAACGTCCGCAGCGTCCGCATCCCGATCAAGGACGCATCACCGTGTCTGCTTTACTCATGTGCCGGCGACGACGATGACACTGCTTGCTTGTACAGCCCCGCCGCCGGCACGGCCTTCAAGGTCCGCCTGCCCACGTTCCGAAGGCGCTATGTGATTGGCTCGGGCCACGGCTGGATTGTTGCTGCGGACGAGGCGTCCAACCTGCAGGCATTCAATCCACTCACCGGGGCCCAGGTGGATCTCCCGCCGGTCACAGGGCTCTACCACATCGAGAGCACCACCGACGACCAGGGCCGGCCTGCCTACAATCTCTTTGATAAGTGGGACACGGACACTCCTGACGCCTATACCCAGCGGGAGCTACGTATGTACCTCTATCACCGGGTTTATCTCTCTTGCAGGCCTTCTGCCGGCACCGAGTGCATCGTCCTCCTCCTGCACAAGCCCTTAGGGCAGATGTCCTTTGCTCGTGTGGGAGACAACCGCTGGACACTCATCACTCGGAACGAAACAGTCCCATGGGATTGCGACTATAGCACTGCTACATATAACAAGAAGGATGGTATGTTCTACGTTGTATCCACAAATTGTTCCATCCACGCATTTGATCTGAACAGTGGTGATACGCCGGTAGCAAGGAAGGTCATCGGGCTCTTAAACATGAGTCCTACATGTTACGCCGTCTTTGCTCCCTGGGGTGATATATTGCATGTCTGGAGATATACGGAACTTCGAACACGGGATACCCCTCTACATGTTCCTGAAGAATATGCTGATGAAGTTATTGATCCGTCGCAAGAGGGCCACACATATAAAATTGAACTTTACAAGGTTGATGTTCATAATGAAAAGCTTGTGAAAATAGCATGCTCAGACTTACGAGGGCACGCTCTGTTTCTTGGTTTCAATTTCCCGACCTTGGTTTCAACCGAAGATTTTCCAAGACTCAACCCAAATTGCTTGTACTTAACAGCTGACGAGGAGGAACATATTGGTGCAAACATGTTTGGTTCTCGGGATGTGGGCATATGGAATTTCGAAACGAAGAAACTCGATAGTCTTGATGATGTACATTTTACCAAAAATCCATTGCTCAACTGGCCACCTCCAATCTGGATCACACCATCCCTCATTTAAGATGGGGATCCATTCCTTGTGTGAGAGAATGTTATGGTGTTGCTTTGTTTGAATCAAGAAACTAGAAATTGTTTTTTTTTTCAAAGTTTGGATGATATATAATTAGTGTTTGAGACTCGTACGTGTCTAAGTTATTGTATTTTCTACCCCTGTCTCATTTTAAATGTCGCTCGGACACCACACAACAATTTATTTCTAGTTCATTACAATGTTAGAAACGACAATTATTAAAAAACAGAGGTAGTAATTTCTATGTTATCATTGGTGCTATGTTGGAGCATAATAGATTACTCCTTCCTTCCCACAATAGTTGTCGTTTTGGATAAGACTTTTAGTTCATTTTGAACTAGAAATCTTGTCCAAAACGACAATTATTGTAGGAAGGAGGGAGTACTTATTTAGCATAGGGTCTTAGAGCAACATCCCGTGAAGTGTGTGCTAACACAGTAGCAACTTCAAAATAATATTTCATCCGTTTCAAAAAGTTTGTCACTTTGTAGTTTATTTTTGAACTACAAAGCGATAAACTTTTTAGAAGAGATCAGTCTTTTTACCTGGACAAGATTCCAAGACAACACCAGCAGATGCCATTTACAATATCTCAGTTTTTTGCATCCTTTATTGAAGGGAAGTTCTGTAAAAGGAATCTGAATTGCTGTAGTAGACTATTTATTTTATGTTGGATCTTGAGCCTTTTTGATAGTTCTGTTGAATTACGCCTTTAAAGTTAATTACCGGGATGTACTTTGTGGTGCTGGGGTTCGGTAGTCCTGCTGAATTACGCTTTTGTGTCGATGTGTTGACTAAAGAAACTTAATTTGCACAGGGACGGTTCAGATGATTTATTTCCAAGCGCTATACCGGCACAAGTATATCCTGATGCAAGTCGATTTGGTGTTGGCTATACCGAG
This sequence comes from Tuctoria greenei, assembly GCA_036927565.1. Classification (NCBI taxonomy): domain Eukaryota; kingdom Viridiplantae; phylum Streptophyta; class Magnoliopsida; order Poales; family Poaceae; genus Tuctoria; species Tuctoria greenei. The sequence continues at coordinate 83,742 of JAYESD010000133.1, forward strand.
CTAAGTACGCATATAGCTGCTACTGGTTGCAGTAACAAGCAAAACTTTGCCTGGTATTTACATGACGATACTCGATACAACACACAAGTTATAATTCACCATAATAGTAGCAGCCAGACTACTATTTGCAAAACATTCTTCACCTGCAGAAGCATTGCACTGTGACTGTCGGTACCCTGCGTACCAGGTACCCCTTAGTATCGTAAACAGAGTCGCGGAGTTCCTATATCCAGGTGGCCGACGTCCGAAAGAGATACGTGTTCTGCAGTACCGGATCTGCATCTCTCCTTAGGGTGGCTTCGGCGTTGTCATGTGTCCAAAAGAGTCGGACCTGCCTCCCTCGTTTGGGTAGTTCGGGTGCTACTACGTGTCCCGCAGGGCTGGACCTACCTCCCTCCTCAGGGAAGGTCCGCTACTGTCACGTGTCCAGTAGCACCGGACCTATCCCCCAGTAGAGGGGAGCTCCGGACCTGCCACGTGTCATGCACCCGGACCTAAGTCGACAACAAGAAGATTGTGGGATCTCCAACGGCGCGAACATTCAAGAGTTGTCAATTGGGTGTTACAAGACCTAGTTAACGCATCATTATTGATATGTTAATGAAACACGATCAGAAGATCATTAAGACCAGTAACGCTGCTGTTAAGGCACGTTATCACACTATTAACCACCCTTAATACCATAGATCGTGTATTGGGGGGTTTAACATAGCCAGGACCACGCGTCGGGAAAAGCCAATCCTTAGCATATAAAAAGGTTGTGCTGCACGGTAAACGGCAAGTCATCTCAGACACATACAACTCAAGCTCACATTGGCTCATACAATCAAAACACACCTCGTGGAGTAGGATATTATGCTCAGGCAGCTCGAACCACGTAAAATCCCATATGTCACCATCTATTCTTGATCTTGACTAGCGTCCCAACCGAATACGAACCTTCGCGGACTACTTCTTAGTAGTACCAGAGAAAGTGTCCTAGTGCACACTTTGAAATTTGGCACGCCAGGTAGGGTGCTTAGCTTTTCAAGATCTCAAGATGGTGAACTCCGCCCCCGCTTCATCCAACGGACCGACTGTGTAACCCGTTGGGGGAAATCCCTCCAATGTGCAACAGCCAGGCAACGTTGTTCTGGCGGGCATCGCACCACTCCCACCACCTGCTCTAGCAAACAACGCTAGACAACTGGATAGTGTATTCACGTCGTTCACTGCATCAACAAACAATCTGAAGAACGTGCTCAACGCAGCGCGGACTCTACTTCAACATCCTCCAGCGCCAGAAGCTCCTCCGGACGCGCTGGAACAATGGTGTGCTGATGTTGAGCATTTGGTTGCAACTGCAGCCAACGCGATCAGCAACCAAGGTCTTCCCCATGCGGTGCAAACACCTTCTCAAAACAAGACCTTGTTTGGTAGACTTGGTCCTCAAGCGTCGCAGCTCAGGAGACATGCGCCCTCCCAACAAGTGACGTCACTATCCCCCGGGGATCAACGCACTCATACGGCGTCAAGGCTCCCGACACAATACCTCTGGTAGGAGCTTGACCGCCGATACATGAGACAGGACGGTCGTGTCAACATCGAGCGTGCTCGCGAGAGGCGACTTGCTCAGGAAAACCCTTCTCCTCTATGAGTTGGGGGCGGCTGTTCAGCTATTGCCATGCATCTTCGCATGGTGGAGATGCCATCCAAGTTCCGGACTCATCTGCTGGAGAAATATGATCGGACTGTCAACCCCATCAAGTTTCTTCAGATTTACTCCACTGCCATCCTCGCGGCTGGAGGAAATGAGGTCGTCATGGCCAACTACTTCCCTACGGCCTTGACCGGGACTGCAAGGTCCTAGTTCATGAGCTTACCTCCTAACTCCATCTACAGTTGGGAGGAACTCTGTCGCCAGTTCATCGCCAACTTTGGGAGCTCATACACCTGGCCTGACACCGAGATGGACTTGTTTGCCATACATCAGAAGTCGGGAGAGTCGCTGCAATCATTCATTCAACGATTTTCTCAGGTACAAAACATCATCCCTTCTATCTCCAATGCTTCTGTCTTGTTGCGTTCCGACAGGGTGTTCGAAACAAGAAGATGCTGGAGAAGCTGACAACTAAAAATCTCAGCAGCGTCAAGGAGCTCTTCAGCTTGGCCAACAAATGTGACAGAGCTGCAGAGGGCTGTGAGATGCACTCCAAACCTGCTGCGGAGGCTGGTCAGTCCACCTCCAAAGCCGGAGCTACTGCTAACGGCAGCGGCAAAAAGAAGAAGTCAAGTGGCAAGAAAAAGTCATTTGCTGACACACCTACAGCCGCCGCTGCCGCATCAACTGGTGGTCGGGGGCCACACCCCGACAAGCGACCTCGACCATCGTATGATGATGGTGAAAAGATGTGGTGCCAGATACATAAATCCACTGGCCACAATATTGAAGACTGTCGTGAGTTTAAGAGGTTTGCTGAATGCAACAACAAGCGTCAAGACAAGACCTCTTTCCGCTAGCGGGAAGGTAAGCAAAAGGTCGACGAAGAAGCTCCGTCTGATCAGGATCTAGGCTTTCAAGATGCTAAGAGGGCGTTGAAGGCGGTCTATGATACCGTCAACGAAGACTCCGACAATGAGCGTCGGAAGACTCTCCATATGATGTATGGAGTCCTGGGACATCACCTGCCGACACATTCTGAAGACTATGCTTCGAGAGATGGCTGTTGCAACTCCTACTGCCAAGGCGGAGCCTCATCGGAAATGGATGGGTACCCCCATTATTTTCGATGCTTCGAACTGTCCGAAGAACATGGCAGAAGCTGGATAATTGCCTTTGATGGTATCTCCAACTATCAACAATGTCCATCACTTTCATGTTTTGGTGGATGGAGGCGCGACACTCAACCTTCATAGCTTTGCAGCTTTTGTGAAGCTCTAACTCAACCTCTCAGACCTCTGGCCCTCACGCCCAGTCTCTGGAGTGGGTGCGAGAGCTATCACACCTCTAGGATCGGTAACTCTACTTGTGACCTTCGTGACATGGGATAACTACAGATCCGATAAGATGGTGTTTGATGTGGCACACGCCAATCACCTCTTCAACGCGATCCTAGGCAGGCCAGTCCTATATAGGTTCATGGCTGTGGTCCACTACGACTACCTCGTGGTGAAGATGCCAACTTCGTCAGTCATCCTCTGAATCCGAGGGGACCGCACTGCTGGGGTTACTGCGCTGTAGGAACTTCATGCGCTGGATAAAGCGCAAGAAGGGGAATCCGGCAAGGAGCAAGCTACTCAATAACCTCTAAGGTCGCGCCAGCACAACTCATCCTCTGCACCTCATGTGCAACCAAGTGGCGACAACGACATTCCCGTCAAAGTCATCCAAATCGGTTCTGATGCCACTTAGACTACCCTTATATCGAGAGGTCTGACTGACAAATAGGAACTCGCGCTCGTCACTTTCCTCCGAGCAAATGTTGATGTGTTTGCATGGCAACCGTCACAAATGCCTAAGATTCCCAGGGAGGTGATCGAGCACCATCCGAAGATATATCCCGACGCATGGCCTATACAATAGAAGCCCCAGAACAATCTGTTGAGCGGCAGAACTTCATCAAACAAGAAATAAAAAATCTGCTTGACGCGGGATTCATCCAGGAGGTTCATCATCCAGGATGGCTGACAAACCCAGTTGTTGTACCAAAGGCCAGCGGAAAGCTTTAGATGTGCATCGACTACACTACACCAAATAAGGCATGTCCAAAGGAGTCCTTTCCACTAGCAAGAATAGATCAAATAGCGGATTCTACCTCTGGGTGTGAACTACTATTTTTCTTAGACGCTTATTCTAGATTTCACCAAATTCCAATGTCTAAGGAAGATGAAGAGCATACTGCCTTCATCACAGTAGATGGGTTGTATTGTTATACTGCAATGCCTTTTGGTCTTAAAACACTGCCTCAACTTTTGTGCGAGCCATGCACAAAACTTTTGGGGAGCTTATAAGAGACCTGGTGTAAGTCTACGTTGATGACATAGTTGTCAAGATGAAGAACAAAGACTCACTCCTTGACAACCTTCAAGCTGTCTTTGACAAGCTGTGCCTGACGAGAACGAAGCTTATCACGAACAAGTGTGTCTTCGGGGTTAGCTCCGTAAAGCTCCTTTGTTTCTTGGTGACTCACCGAGGAATTGAGGCAAATCTGACCAAGATCAAAGCCATCGAAGAGATGCGGCCTCCAGCCCGTATCAAGGATGTCAAAAAGCTTACTGGGTGTCTAGCTTCACTTAGCCGGTTCATCTTATGGCTGGCAGAGCGAGCACTTCCCTTCTTCAAACTGTTGAGGATGTTCGGACCATTCCATTGGTCTGAAGAAGCAGAGAAGGCATTCCAAGAGTTCAAGTAGCTCCTCACCACTCTACCAATCATGGTAGCTCCGAAACCTGGTGAACCTCTTCTGCTTTACATTTCGGCAACTACAAAAGTTGTCAGCATGGTTTTAGTTGTGGAAAGACCAGAAATATCTTCAGCTCAGGAGCCTAGACCCCTTCGGGAGGGTCTGAAGCTACCTGAAGGTGAGTCTGAGTCCTATCCCCCAGGCATGGATCATAAAGACAAGTTGCTTGTGGATCAATCTCTCATTTGAGGGAGTTTCTACTGCTCAATAAGGATATCCAGACCCCTTCAGGAGGGTGTGGGTTGATGAAAAAGAAGCTTCGTACCCCTCCGGGAGGGTCCGAACCGTCCAACGGCCAGTGTACTTCATCAGTGAAGTACTCTACGACGCCAAGACTCGGTACATCGAGGTGCATAAGCTACTGTACATAGTTCTTATAGCCTCAAGGAAGCTACGTCACTACTTCCAGGCCCACAGGATATCAGTGGTAACCTCTTATCCACTGTGCGCTATTTTACATAATCCCAATTCAACGGGAAATATCGCCAAGTAGGCTGCAGAGCTGGCAGAATTCGATCTCAAATTCTTGCCTCGACATGCAATTAAGAGTCAGGCGCTGGCTCGCTTCATGGCGGAGTGGAGACCTTCTTCATCAACTGCAAGGGACCTCAGTGAGCAGAAGCCGGAACCTAAGGTCCTGATCTTCACAGAGCCTCACTGGACCCTCTACTTAGACGGCTTCATGCTGAAGCAGGGGGCGGAACTGGAATCCTTCTCCTCGCTCCGACCGGGGAGAAGGTCAAGTACATAGTGCGCCTCTACTTCAAGGCAACCAACAACATGGTGGAATATGAAGCTATCATCTTCAGACTCAAGGTGGCGCTATCATATGGCGTCTGACAGCTGATGGTGAAGTGTGACTCGGAACTCATCATCAAACAAGTCAAACGTGAATGTAATTGCAATAACCCTCAGCTTGTTGCTTATCTACTTGAAGTCCAGAAGTTACAGAAGGACTTCCACGTCCTCAAACTCTACCATGTCCAGCGTCTCAACAACGCTGAAGCTGGCGACCTCTCGACAAAAGCTTCAACTGAGGCCCAGGCACCCGAAGGAGTTTTGTCAGGAGATTACCAGCACCTACTGCTCAGCCTGCCGAACTGAGTGATGGTGGCGAGACCAGCACCCCCAAGTTGGCGGTCCCAGTGGTCGTGTTACCATGGTGTCCACCAAGGATCGTAGGCGCTACAGGAAGTTCCGAGCAACCAAGTGTGCAAGATCCAGAAGCTCAAGTCAGTTCTAATGCATGGATCTCGGAGGTTCGGAGCTACTTGAAAGACAACATCCTTCCCGAAGATGGTGTAATTGTTGAGAGAATTGTCAGATTGGTTAAAAGATACACGTTGGTAGAAGGGGATCTCTGTCGACGTGGTGCCAATGACATTCTAATGCGGTGCATTTCTCGGGAAGAGGGTCGTGAGCTTCTTGAGGAGATCCATGGAGGCGAGTGCGGGACGCACGCGTCTTCTCTCATGTTGGTCGCTAAAGCCTTCCGACATGGTTTTTACTAGCCTACAATGCTACAGGATGCAGTTGAGTTCGTCAAGAAGTGTGAAGCATGCCAATTCCACGTGAAGTAGATTCACACACCAGCTCAGTCACTACAGATGATTCCTCCCACGTGGCCATTCGCTGTGGGGGGTGGACATTTTGGGACCTTTCTCAAAAGTCATCGGAGGTTACATGTTCTTGTATATCGCCATTGACAAGTTCACGAAGTGGCCGAAAACAACTCTAATTGTGACAATCAACAAGCAGTCAACCATCAAGTTCTTGAAGACCATTGTCTGCAGATTTGGAGTTCCGAACAGAGTTATCACTGACAACAGAACCAAATTCACAAGCGCAGCTTTCCAAAAGTACTGCGAAGACCTCGACATTACAGTCAGCTACGCATCAGTAGCTCATATGGCAAGCAATGGCCAAACTGAGAGAGCAAACGCAGACATACTCAAGGGACTCAAGACACGCATTATGAGCGCTTGAAGAAACATGACGCCAACTAGATAGAGGAGCTTCCATATGCATTGTGGGCAATTTGAACAACACCCAGCCGGGCAACAGGAGAAACACCTTTCTTTTTGGTGTACGGAGCTGAAGCAGTCCTTCCTCCGGAGATCACCATGGGTTCTCTATAGGTCTGGACCTTCGACGAAGCCACGCATGACCAACTCCAGCGTGAAGACCTAGACCTCGTTGTAACATTCCATTTTTCGTAAACTAATAATCTGTAGCCATAGAGTTAATCACCGAGAATATTACATAGAATAATAAAACTGCGCTATCACAAAAGAGATAATAATAAAACTAAATAGAAAGAGAAAGAGAAATATAAATATATATATATATATATATATATATATATATATATATATATATAACCAACATATGTACAACCATTAATTTAATCATGGGTGAATAATAATTATGGTTATAAAGCCAATAAAATGAATAAGTGAAATAAAGCAATAAACATAAAATTTAATTAACGCAAGAGCAGTCATAACGTTGAAATAAAATAATATTAAGCCTTGAACCCATGCCATATTCAACTGGCCCATCTTTCAACACGTCAATTCTCCTGACACCAGACCTGCTCATGGCAATTTCCACCCACCCCCTCCATTTTTCTTTTAATTACAAAACTATCCTTCTTCTTCCTCAGCCAAACAAACAGCACTAGCACCTACGTTGTCCTCTGACCTGCTGCTGCAGCGATGTACGCCGTGAAGCTGCCTTATGCTCTTTCCCCCTCCCTTCTCCATTTCCCTGGAAGATTCCGGAACGCTCGTGCTTGAGCTCGCCCAACCACTGTATCGGTGAAGCGACGACTTCCTACCTCTTTCAATGGCTTAGCGACGGCAAGGACAGCCGTCTCAGCAGCCACGAAGGTGTCTCTGCTAGCTGACGACCGGCCGACTCAATCTGGCGCGATGAGACCCGCCCGCTACGCGACGCACCGTCCTGCCTGAGTTTGGCACACGCGTGTATGGCGACTTTACTGCGCCCGACTGACCTCCGTTAAAATCGGCCTTCCACCGCCTTTCTTCGCCCATAAATGGACCATGTCGGGCTCAGCTCCGCCCAAGCTGCGCCTCACGCCCCCCAATCGAGTTTCAGTGCCGACTTCATCCTCCCGCGCGGCGATGACTCGACCGGCGCGTCGACCTCCGACGAGGAGCTGTTCCCGTCCAAACCGAGGCCAAGGTGAGCACCTACGACACCGATTGCACCTCTCAGACCTGTCCCCGAGGAGAATCCCCTTCTCCTCCTGCCTAGCCGCGACCAGCATCCACCATGGCCGCCTCCCCCCGAGCAGACACTGCTCCCAATAGTCTATGCCGAAATTGGTGCCTAAATCGAGGTTGCCGTAGTCCGAGCCTCCGATTCCCTCCTCCATGGCCGCCCTCTCCCTCGTTTTCCCTCTCTGATTTGAGCCGTGGAGCAGCACATCGCTGCCTGTCTGGAGGTAGACGAAGGCTCCGTTTCCTCCCGTGAGGTGCCCTGTTGAGTTAAGCTGTAGATTGTATTAGCTAATATTCTTCATGGGCTGGACCAGACACTAATAGGCCTCCATCAGCTGAGTGGCCCACGCTCCAAGCCCAAGTGCCAGCACTAGTAATTAGTTTTGAACCCAGCCGTAAGCTTAATACCAGCTCAGCCTAGTGCCTCATGCTAAGCCAGGAGCTCACCTGTCTGTAGCCTTTAAACCAAGGTGTAGGCCATAAATCACAAGACCTAGTCAGCAAGTGGAGCTTCTACCAGATCCAGTTAGCGTTATCTTGCCTAAATATTAATTATTATTTTTTGTAATTAGCTCAGACATCAACTTACAAAATAAATATCTCACCCATACGATCTTTGATTAATCTGATTCTTTTTCTAAAATTCACATAAAATCATAAACTATATAATAAAAATAATTTTGTATAATGTATTGATGTGTGCTTGATTGCTTGTATGATTGTTTGTGTACGTGCTTTGGAATAGAACCGGTGCCAGAAGAGAATCCGGAGGAGCCACTGATCAGGAGCACGACACCACGGACGGTAGCGAAGGCAAGTTCCACTGACCCCTTTTGATCATATTGTTCCCATGTGAGGTTCATCCTTTGTTGCCAGTAGATTAGGTCCTTGCATTTGTTGCTTGTGAGATAGTTGAGGGACAGAGGGAAGCCATATTACCTTCTATTAATGCATATTGTTATGATGAGATAATGCTCCTTGTGTTGTTGTATGTGTGGTGAGAGTATGAGTTGTGACCGGGGCAGACGGGTCAGTGCTAGTGTAAGTGCTACTGTGGTGGTAGACTTACGACGAGTTCTATCATGAGGGTAGACTCGTGTGTTGAGTATGAAGTCTGTCCTGGTTAGCCTTAAGGACCGAGTTGTTTTGACATCTCACTTAACTTCTTTCAGTACGACCACATGTCCCTATATGGGCGGGGCTTATCCTAATCCTGGTGGCTAGCCTGACAGTTGTCCATGGTGGAGAAAGAGAGATATATGTTGATATTATACTAAGATATGTCATGACACTGGGTTGGGGATGACTGGTCTGGGTGATGTTTTGACTGGTTGTCGGTTCTGTTGGGCTATCTTAGATGGTCCGTGCATGTGGGTACAGCGTACAACCTCTGCAGAGTGTAAAACCCATTCGAACGGTCGTGTCCTCGGCATAGGACAGGTTATGGTGTGGTCCTAACGACTAGAAGCCACCTACCATGAGACTGAGTTGAGAGGAGTCTTGGATTGAGATATGTGGTTGCATTAGTTTGCATTAGGTTGCATTGTTCTTTATTTTATGCATTGCCTTTATATTTGCTTTAATACCCTCCCGCAGGGCGAGGTGGAGCTTGATGAGTACTTTTGTACTCAAATGTTGTTGATATGTTTTTTTTCAGAGGATCCTGACTTCGTGCCGGAGGATTTTGAGTAGGGTCACGTCCGCACCCAAGTCATGTGTAGTGGATTGGATGACGCGGAGCTACTAGTCTTGTGATCGACTATTATAGCTATGTTGTTAGCCGTTATTGTGTTTATCCATAAGGCTATGCCGTTGAAATAAAGCTATGTATGGTTGTGGTTCCACTTGTAATATAATATTATGTACCAAACTCTGTTCTTGGTAATAATATTACATGTTTAGTTCTGATCTTAAGGGTCAGGACGCTTCACTCGTCGATGAGGCAAGGTGTCAAGCAACTGTCCGAAACGAGCGCGATCGCCAGACGCTCTGACACTATCATCAAAGGCATGTGCGCAATCAACAGTTAGAAGAAGGGGATCTGGTGCTGCAGCGAATACTTACTCGTGAAGGGATGAACAAACTTTCCCCCGGTTGGGAAGGCTCCTTTCATGTAGTCAAAGTTTTCCGCCCCGAATGTGTTCGCTTGGCAATAGAGGATGGGATACCACTTCCCAACCCCTGGAACATTGATCACATTCGTAAGTTCTACACCTAGTTCACGGAGGTGAGTCTGTATTTGTATAAGTTGTATCTCTTAGAGTCTATAAACAGAGTCGGGAGGATCCTAGATCAAAAGCACACTTAACTTGGTTCTGTACTTTAGGTAAGTATTTACCTTCTTTGGGTTAGATCAAGATGAATAGCACACTTAATTTGGTCCTGTACTTTAAGTGTGTCCTTGACTTCCTCTGTTATTCGGACTTATAATGAGAAATATTTTTATACAAACAGACTCTACGTACATTTCATTTGTGCAAGCTCATTTCATTTTATACCTTCTTCTCAATAGTGATATTGTGCAATCCGCTTGAAGTAAGGTACTAAATATTCATGTGAAATATGTAAGTCTTACTGATGATTTTCCGTTAGATCCCGGTCATTGCTAGATGGTCTACTCGCCTAAAAAACAAAGCCAACACAGGTCCGGAGTGCGCTATCGACTTAGCCTGGTCCAGCACCCTAAGTACGCCACTCTACCTATTCCGGCAAGTCCTTCTTGTCAATAGTGATATTGTGCAATCCGCTTGAAGTAAGGTACTAAATATCCATGTGAAATATGTAAGTCTTACTGATGATTTTGCATTAGATCCCGGTCATTGTTAGATGGTTGACTCGCCTAAAAACCAAAGCCAACACAGGTCCGGAGTGCACTATCAACTTAGCCTGGTCCAGCACCCTAAGTACGCCACTCTACCTATTTCGGCAGGTCTTAGTAAGGCGGGTCCGGAAAGCATACAAACTTTTGAAAAAATAATCAAAAAACTTATATTTTTTCAATGAATTCGTTGGGACCTAAATTTGGAGTAAGGATAGTAAGACGCAATTAAACTATAGGCAAGAGGACGAATTTTACTGCTTTTCTTGTCTTTCATGCGCAGGAAAAATGAACATTTCACGACAATCTGCACAGCGATGGTGGAAGCATCACCCTTATGGGGCCCACCGTTGACATTTTATGCGTTGACAGTGGGCGTTGTCGAAGCTACCAAGCTTCGACAACCTCCAGGGGCCCCACCATCGATGTTTTATGCGTTGACAGTGGGCGTCCTTGAAGCTACCAAGTTCCAACAACCCCCAGGGGCCCCACCGTCGACTTTCTATGCATTGATAGTGGGCATCGTCGAAGCTACCAAGCTCTGACGCCTCCCAGAGGCCCCGTCGTCGACATAAGAAAGGGTCCTTGGAGCGTACAGAAGCAAGTCTCTGACCTCGGAGCTATCATACTAGCTAGGAGTCCGGAGCAAACAAGTTTTCAAGACATTGTCAATTCCCTTATGGTAGATGTTCTCAATCAATTGAACACATCTACCAGGGGCCAACAAGATAAAGAACAATGTATTGAAGTCAGAAATAGAATTCAAAAGGATTTCATGCATTCAAAATTGGAGATTTACAAGGTGAAGGTACAAAAAAAGATCCTAGCTACTGGAGTTCCTCACGAAGTACGAGACAACCTTCTGGGTAACTTCTTGGACACTGGCCTTGGCAGCTTCCTCCTCCTCGATGATGGGTCCTTCGACCACCGGAGCTAAAGACATTCTAGGGTCACGTCTTCGATAACACGTCAGCACATACTCTGCAACATTCTTAGCCAAGGACTTCCCTTCAATCTCCAACTAGTCGACGACCACATCTGCCAGAGCATCCAGCTTACAACCGGCAGAGTTAAGCGTCACCAGTGCCTTGTCCATCTCTAGCTCCGAGTCATCCAGTCGGACCGAACTAAAACCCAGAGGCACCAGAGCTTCATTGGAACGCCCGAGGAAGTACCAGACTTGTTGGGACTCAATTGCTCTTGAGCTTCAGAGCTCCTCCAGTGACCTCCTTGCAGAAGAGAGCTCCGCAGAACCCTCCTTCGAGAAACGTTCGACCTCCTTAGCGTGATGCTGGATCCGTTCAGCCAGCAACTTCTCTTGGTCGTCCATTTGTTTCTCTCGGAGGTGTGCGCGACCTCGTTTATCTGCAAGGTCCTTCTCTTTCGTCTTCACCTTGTCCTCCCTAATAGAGACATCAGATTCTCTTTTGCTGACTCCTTCTCCTGCCAGCCACACTAGAGTCAATTCCCAAAATGGTTGTGTGGAATAAGGTTTGTTTGTTCGTTCAATATTTTGTTCTTTGCTTTCAATCAGAACCCATTCGTTTGGATAACAGTGCAATGAGAGCACACCCCAAATTGCCTGGGGGCTAAAAGGCTTTGTTATCATTGTTATAGTGCAATGAGGGCATAATTATACATTTTTGATATGAGTGTTTCATTACTTTCGAATATCTTCATATCTGCTATAACCGTTGATGTCCTGGAAGATTTTGAACTAAGCACCCGTTGTATTTTCATTTAGATTGACAATACCGATGAACCATTAAGAGTAAAAGAGGAAGCTCAGAAACAAGGGATAATCTGTATATCTGCCAGAACCGGTGATGGCCTGGTAGAATTATGTAGTGCAATCTAAGGGAAGTTGAAAGTACGTTTGTTTTCCTTTTACACAAAAGATTTGTTTTCGGGCACAATTTTTTGGGGATGTGATGCCTCTCAACTTAAATGAAACATGGGCATTTGTCTTCCACAGGACTCGTTGGTGCCAATAGAAGCTTTTATTCCATATGACAAAGGTGATCTCCTAAACGACATACACAAGATTGGAATGGTTGAAAAAACGGTGAGTATCCCGCTTGATATTTAAAAGCCATTTTTTTTCACTAGTGGCATTTAAAAAATGTTACACCCTTGTTGGAAAATTGTATGCCTTGTTATTATGTTCCAAGTGAAAAGCGTAGAGTTAGTGCTGACATCAACCGCTCCCCTCCACCTCCGCCCGCACATCCACCACGCCATGCCCGCGCAGCCGCTGGACGCCCGCGACACTCCTCCGCTGCTCCCCTCCTCGCCGTCGCCGCCGCCTCCGTGGCGGTGCGGCACCGGCGCGGGCGCTCGACGAGCGGCTGCTCGATTTCGAGGCCGCGCCGGCGGATACCGAAGCTTTGGATCCACCCATTTCCGCGGGCAAGGTCGCAGAGGGCGATGCGGCGGTGGAGGAGGAGGAGGAGCGGCCGCCGGCGAAGGCCTTCGTGAAGAGCAGGCGGCAGCGTATTCAGGACGACGACGACGCGGCGCCGGGGAGCGACCGGTTCAAGCTCATCAACGGCAAAGAGGTATCTAACTGAGCTCTACTGTCTTTTTCTCCGTGTAAATCAGGCAAAGCTTATCATCAATCTTCTTCCTTTTCTCTACATTGTCTTTGGTCACTATTTTATTATCAGAGATTAACCAGAGAAAAAAAATTGTACTCTAATGGGAACAAATAATTTCCACACTGCTGTCAAAAAACTGGTTGGACTCCTCTAAAATTCATTACTTCTGAATCTGTTTGCCCGTAGATATTCCAGGAGAAGGCTTACCTGGTTGGGGTTGAGTGCAAGAGGAGTGGAGGAAATCTCTTTGGCGTAGAGGATTCGCTCAAGGAGCTGGAGCAGCTAGCTGATACTGCTGGGCTAGTGGTCGTAGACTCAACCTATCAGAAGTAACCTTCTCCTTGTCGTGACTAGGTCTACTGAGCTTGGCTGGTGCTCTGGGCCAGTTTATTTTACATTCCGATAAATGAAATGCTATTGTATTTGTGTTAGATTTATATTGTCAAATTTTATTGCTTCTAATTCAAATTGACTTTCTCATATTTTTGATATTTTATATCTTTTTTTATATCTTACCCAGTTGTCATCATGATTTCTGTTTTCTTTTAGGCTTTCTAACCCAAATCCAAGGACATACATTGGTCCGGGCAAGGTCTCTGAAATCAGGAGTGCAATCCATGCCCTTGATGTCGAGACTGTAATTTTCGATGATGAGCTATCACCTGGGTAAGATTCCCACTTGTTACTCTGCTACAAGGTTTCAATATGTTTCTACGTTTGCCATAGATACTACTCCCTCCGTCCTTAAATACTAACTACTCCCTCTGTCCCTAAATACTTGTCGCTTTGTAGTTCATTTTTGAACTACAAAGCGACAAGTATTTAGGGACAGAGGGAGTACAATAGAAATGTGCATCTGTGCCAGCACTAGCAAAAGGGACTTTTAGGATCTTAACCTTCCGAGAGCTGTTATGTTCAAAGTGTTAAAAGTACAGGTTACATTCTAATGCTCACCTCCTAGTACATAGAACCAGCTGGAACTGTCGCCCTTAGCAGTTTTTTTTTTGCCAGACTTGTCAGTATATTGACCTTACTTTCCTTGATGAACCTAAGTGCTGCTCTCATTTTTGTCAGGAATACAATAGGAATCCATGGGAATGAATCTTTAATTTTTATATTTAAGATATGTTTACTCAACCTATGACCCCTGAACATTATTTATTAAATTTTTGCTTTATGATATTTTTGTTAAATTTGCTGCAATCAAAAGTTTAACCTCATCTGTCCTAGTAGTATTATCTTCCCTAATTGCTAATATTTTTCATTCGAATTTTAGACAACTACGGAACTTAGAGAAGTCATTTGGTGGGAGTGTCCGAGTCTGTGACCGTACTGCTCTTATTCTGGATATTTTTAATCAAAGGGCAGCAACACATGAAGCTGCTTTACAGGTAAACAATGTCATGTGATGCGTCTTCTTGGCTTTGCAGTAGTATATTCCAATGTCATTTTAGTTGTTTTAAGTAGAATAAACATAAAACATATGTGTTGTTTGCAGATTTATTCCTTAGTGACAGTGACACATCAAGAATTTGTGTTTTTTTTTCTCATTTGTTACAGTGTAATCACCTCTAGTAGCTACCAACCTAGCAGTGGTAAATTGTTACAAAATAAAACTATATTAATTTTGTCGCTATGGTATGTCATTTTCCTTTGGTGGGGAACTGAAGTATTATCCATGAAAGTGTGTAAGATAAGATTTTATGCATATGGAATTCATGCAGTGGATGTTTTAGTTTGTGTTGTTAATGTGCAGAAGTTATCAGATTTGATCTGAAATCTTAGATTGATCTACATATTTTATGTTTTTTTAGGTTGCCTTGGCACAGATGGAATATCAACTGCCTAGGTTGACAAAGTTGTGGAGTCACCTAGAACGTCAGGCAGGAGGGCAAGTTAAGGGTATGGGTGAGAAGCAAATTGAAGTTGACAAGCGTATATTGAGAACTCAAGTAATATCATCTTCTGGTAGTAAGCCAATTTATATATGGTTCAATAAATAAATGACTGTCATTTTCTATTTGCATGGTAGCCATTGACGGGGCACATTAATCTTCTGTACAGAAAAAAATATTTGTGAAAATTTTCTATAATATAGCATCATCCTTTTAATAATTCTTTAAAAAACTTGTATCCCCCCCTCAACATTTACTGCATTGCTGATTTTGTACTTTGTACTGATTTTTTATCCGAAACTAATAACCCCATTAAAATGTCATTGACAGATAAGTGCATTGAAGAAAGAATTGGAATCTGTCCGAAAACATAGAAAACTGTATCGCAATCGTCGCCAATCAGTTCCTATCCCTGTTGTTTCTCTGGTATAAACATGGAAATTTTCTTAAGAGTAATATTCCTATTTTTCATTAGTTATTGGTTATCTCATTTCCAAAACAAATTCAGGTAGGATATACAAATGCTGGAAAAAGTACACTCTTGAACCGCTTAACTGGAGCGGACGTGCTTGCAGAGGATAAGTTATTTGCCACCTTAGATCCAACAACAAGGAGGGTTTTGGTATGTTAACCAGTAATTCTCATGTCCAGCAATCTATGTATATATTGGTTTCCATTTGAGTTACATTAGTTGGACATGAAAAACTTCCATCTTTGTCATTATTTGCATGCTTTGAGAAGGGGAAGATGACATTTCTGCAAGAATACTCTATCCAGAATATTCTTGATGCCATGACACAATAGCTGTTCATTTCTTTGCAGATGAAGAATGGGGCTGAGTTTCTTCTAACTGATACCGTCGGATTCATTCAGAAGTTACCCACCATGCTGGTGTGTGATATGAATTAGAGCATATTGCCCTCGTAGTAGATATTTGCTTGTAGACATGTAATATGGTTCTGATTTACTTGTACAGGTGGCAGCGTTTAGAGCAACATTAGAGGAGATAGCAGAATCGTCAGTTATAATTCATCTTGTGGATATCAGGCACTGAAGTAACACTATAAACACAATAACTTTGTTATATATCCTGCTCAATGCACCTGGGTAGTCTTAATATTGTGTCATGTGTTCCAGCCATCCTTCAGCTCAAGAACAAATAGATGCTGTCGACAAAGTATTGAAAGAGTTGGATATAGAGTCAATTCCCAAAATGGTTGTGTGGAATAAGGTTTGTTTGTTTATTCAATATTTTGTTCTTTGCTTTCAATTAGAACCCATTCGTTTGGATAACAGTGCAATGAGAGCACACCCCAAATTGCTTGGGGCTAAAAGGCTTTGTTATCATTGTTATAGTGCAATGGGGGCATAATTATACATTTTTGATATGAGTGCTTCATTAATTTAGAATATCTGCATATCTGCTATAACCGTTGATGTCCTGGAAGATTTTGAACTAAGCACCCGTTGTATTTTCATGTAGATTGACAATACCGATGAACCGTTGAGAGTAAAAGAGGAAGCTGAGAAACAAGGGATAATCTGTATATCTGCCAGAACCGGTGATGGCCTGGTAGAATTATGTAGTGCAATCCAAGGGAAGTTGAAAGTACGTTTGTTTTCCTTTTACACAAAAGATTTGTTTTCGGGCACAATTTTTTCGGGATGTGATGCCTCTCAACTTAAATGAAACATGGGCATTTGTCTTCCACAGGACTCGTTGGTGCCAATAGAAGCTTTTATTCCATATGACAAAGGTGATCTCCTAAACGACATACACAAGATTGGAATGGTTGAAAAAACGGTGAGTATCCCGCTTGATATTTAAAAGCCATTTTTTTTCACTAGTGGCATTTAAAAAATGTTACACCCTTGTTGGAAAATTGTATGCCTTGTTATTATGTTCCAAGTGAAAAGCGTAGAGTTAGTGCTGACATCTACTGTCAAGTTATATGGATCAGTTAGAGCTTGTTACTAGTGATTTTTTGCATCAGTTAGAGCTTGTTACTAGTGATTTTTTGCATCAGTTAGAGCTTGTTACTAGTGATTTCCTGAGAACCTTTCGTTCAAAATTAGAAAAACTTGGACTTTTGCATTCCTGTTTTGGGGGCTAACAACAGCTTCCATTCCATAATCTATAATGCAGGAGTACCAGGAAAATGGGACATTTGTAAAAGCGCATGTACCTCTACCACTTGCAAGGCTTCTCACGCCTCTACGGCAACAGGTCGTGGCTGCTCTTTGACGCGCAAGTCCTCCCCCATGCCAGCAATGACCCTTGCACAATTTCCCATCTTGTACATAATTCAGTCAAATTTACTCATTTTTTTATCTATGTATACCATCAGCACGTCAGTTGAAAGATAGCTGTATATATCCATGAAACACTGTAAATATTTCTGACGGAAATTAGCTTTTTTTTTTCATTCTGAAAATCATGGTGACCTTCAGGCGTCACATAACATGCTATCAATACCCTAAACCCTGATGAGCAAAGAATAGAATTTGTTTTTTAAATTGTGGATGATATATAAATAGTGTTTGAGACTCGTGTCTTGCAATTTATTTCAATAATTGTGTTATATTAGCCGAAAGAGGTGCCATTTTAATTCCTATGTTATTGTTGGTGATATGTTGAAGCATAATAGATTACTCATTTGGATCAGCAGATGTCATTTCCAGTAGTTCAGTTCTTGCCTTCTTTTAGTGAATGGAAAATTATTGTGAAAGGAATTTGATTTGCTGTAGTAGGCTATTTTTTCTTATGTTGAATCCTATCCACTCAAGTTAATTATCGGGATATACTTTGGGAATCTTGAGCCTCTTTGGTAGTTCCGTTGAATTATGATTTTGCGATGCCGAATGCGATTATTGTGTACCACTAGGCGGATCCTGTTAACCGAGATGCCTTATTGGTATGTGCACTATTTGGTGCAGACACAGATGAAACGATGCTTGTTGTTCTTCAGTTGGACTTTCTATTGACATAACATGATTATGGGTTATTAGAGCTTCTGGATAAATTGAACAAGTTTTTCAGTTTGTTTGCATATCATTTTTTTTGCTAAATTAGCTTCTGGAAGTTTGAGCAAATGTTGAATATTAGTCATATTTGCCTGCAGTGAGTGACATCTTAATATAAAATATGTTGTCTTCATTGCCGAATATCATTTTCATAAAGGATTCAGTTTACTTCATAACAAAGACCTGTCTAGAAAATACTAACATGTATGTGTTGTAAATACAACTACATCGGTGTTACAACAACTAAACCTATCTTTTGCTTACAAGTCAAAAGTCACGGGTCAGAATGCTAAAAAATCAAGATATTATCCAAAGTATCTGCACAGAGCAGTGGACGTAGATTCAACTCCATTAGAGCACAACACGTGGTTGCCTTATGGTGTCCTTATCTTGGTAAACTCATGCCCTTAAGCAGGTGCCAAATGTAACATATCTCACTGTTATTTGCAGCAACTACCATATTCTCATCCCACATTAGTGTGAAATATCTTACAATAATATCAACCTGAAGTGCCTATATATATATGAAATCAACATATCAATTGTATTCTTGAATTTCACTTTTCGTAGAATCGTCAGGCATTTGTTGCCTCTCTAGACTCCTTGTTCGTGTGAGTTTTAGTCCATATGTATTCTAGTTCCAACACCCAACAACCTGCTCTCGCTCTCGCTCTCCTCTCCCGCTCCCTCTCCCACTTAGCGGTAAATCCTAATGTCATATGGATATCGTGTTGTCACCCCACCCAACCCCCCGACATGATGTATCAAATTCTAACATTTTGTTGTAGGCATTTTAAAGGTACGAATACACATTTATGTAAGGCAATTAATGAAAAAAAGATGCAAAATAGTGGGAATTAGCATGGTGTGTCAGTGAATGACATCTAACTGTAGTCATTTCAAATGTGCAAATATAAATTTATTCATAGTAATACATGAAAAAAAGATGCAAAAAAATATGTCCAACCAGTTACGCCGCATTTAGATGTTCACCTCCTACAACTTTGGGTTCGCAATGATGAATCCACTTAACTAGATAGATGATGACAACATTGCCTCATAGTTTAGAAAACTAAGCAGCACCAACCAATACAATAGAGGAAAAACGTCAAACTCCTGGTGTCGGGGCCATGAACCACTGATGAACCACCTTGCCGACGGCGTTGTCATACCAGGTGATGCAGTGGCGTGCCGTGGCCGTGTTTGTGGCGCTGTCGGCGCCGACGCAATCGCTACAGGGTTTAAGAATCTCTTGTAGATGGCCGCTGAAGAGAACGCCGACAAGCCCAAGAATGCTCGCAGTTTCCGTGGCTCGCCTGCTAACTCATGCGCTCTGAACGCAACCCAAGATTCATAATTGGAGCAGGAGGTATGAGATCTCATTACAGGTTGGTTCATAAGGTTTTGATGGGCTTGAGGTGCGACTTATGCCTGAACTTGCTCGGCAGCCGTGAAGAGCTCAGAGTCATAACACATCTTATCATTAGGTTAGGAATTTCCTTTACTGTTGTAGGGAGGTTGAAGATACATCGAATGCCCCATCGTTATAATAACGTAGCAACAGAATGAATAGTTCAGAGCTAGGAAACTGCTCCATGTTTTTTCCTTTCTGATATACTACTTTAAGGCTTTATGGTACTCCACTCTGATCTCTCTTTTTCCGTTCAAGTCCATAGATCTAGTTTCAAACCACAATATGTGTTTTTTTATAATATACCCCCTCCGTGGAGCTGTCAACAAGCCAAGCTCGAGCGAGCTTACCCTCTGAACCTCGAGCTCGGTAAGAGTTGAGCTCAAGCCGAACCTGAAATCCGGTCGATACTACAGTCAAGCTCGATCTAGATAAGGCTCGTTTAAATTGTTAGGTTCGGTTGAAGCTCGTAAAAGCTCGAATTCGAGCTCGGGTACACGTTTAAACAATAAAAATAAATAATATATAAGATAAAAATATTTTAACAAATAATATTTATAAAACATAATTTATCTAAACAAGCCTTATTGAGCTTAACGAGCTCGAGCTCGGCAAGATCGTGAGTTTGAGATGAGGCTTGAGTTTGGCTCATTTATTTGTCGAGCCGATCGAGCTCGAATCGACATGAGCCGAACTCGAGTGCCACACGAGCCTCGAGCTTCATTAACAGCCCTATCCTTCCGTATAAAAAATGTTGTCGCTTTGTAGTTCATTTTTGAACAATAAAATGATAACTTTTTAAGACAGAGGGAGTATATTGTATCGACTGAGTTTATTATTTGGCAATATCATAGGTACGTCAACGTGGTTTATTACGCTGTATCTTGACCATCTATGCCGGATCTTGTACAACAATCAGATCCTGAATTATGATTGTGTGATAACTTGCAGTAGCAAGAACGACAAAAGGTTGAGCCATTTAATTTACCAGCATTAGCCTGTCCATACATCAATCAACACGGCCTCTCAAAAACTAGAATAAATAACACGACGAAAGAGTGGCCTACGGTTTGCGTGAACATGACATCTCACTCAACTCAACTTTCCAATCTAGATGGGCCGGGCCCAAAATTGTCTAAAAGTCCGCCGATCTAGATGGGCCGGGCCCAGAAGTGCAGAAGTCCGCCGGGAGAAACCGAGACGAACACGAGCTCTACTTATTCCTCTCCCCCCCCGCGGTGACTGTACGTCCTCTCTCCTTCCCTGAGTAAAGCGACGAAATTGTATCAGATCATCGCTGCACGCCGTCTTTGGAGCCCGCCGTCCACCCTGACTGGTCCGTCCTTCACGAGGACCTGATATCGGCGGTGATGGATCTCCTCGACCTCCCAGACCTGCTCCGCGCGTGCGCCGTCTGCACGTCGTGGCGCGCGGCCCATGCCGCCGCCCGCAAGTCCGATTCCCGATCAAGCACGCGTCACCGTGCCTGCTCTACTCTTGCGCTGGCGACGACGACATTGCTTGCATCTACAGCCCCGCCGCCGGCACAACCTTCAAGGTCCGGGTGCCCGCATTCCGAAGGCGCTACGTGGTTGGCTCGGGCCACGGCTGGATCGTCGCCGCGGACGAGGCGTCCAACCTGCAGGCGTTCAACCCGCTCACCGGCGCCCAGCTGGTGGACCTCCCGCCGGCCATCGGGTTGTACCACATCGAGAGCACCTCTGATGACCAGGGTCGGCTCGCCTACAACCTCTTCCAAGACCCGGAGGGCCTAGGCATCATCCAAGACACACACTCCTGTCCTCTACACGCAGCGGGAGCTACGGAATGACCTCTACGAGCGAGTTTACCTCTCGTGAAGGCCGTCCGCCGGCAGCGAGTGCATCCTCCTACTCTTCCACATGCCCGATGGAACAATGTCCTTTGCCCGGGTGGGAGACAAGTGCTGGACGCGCATCATCGGAACGAAACAGTCCCATGGAACCGAGGCTACTGCACCGCCAAGTACAACAAGAAGGATGGTTTATTGTACGTTGTATCCTCGATTTGTTACATTTTCGCATTTGATCTGAACGGGGCTACGCTGATAGCAAGAAGGATCATCAATCTGTTCGACGTGGATGGTTCAATAGATTACGTCGTTTTTGCTCCTTGGGGTGATATCTTGCACGTCCGGAGATATTTAGAGGCTCAAATATGCGATACCCCTGTACAGGTTCCTGCAGACCTTGCTTACGAATTTATGGATCAATCGATGCAGTGGTACATAGATGAAATCCAACTTTACAAGGTTGATATCCATAATGAAAAGATTGTGAGAATAAGTTGCTCAGACTTACGAGAGCATTCTCTGTTTCTTGGATTCAATTTTCCGATCCTGGTTGCGATGAAGGATTTTTCAAAGCTTAGACCGAACTGTTTGTACTTAACGGATGACGACCATGAACATATTGCTTCAAACATGTTTGGTTACCGAGAAGTTGGCATATGGGACTTTGAAACTGGAAAAGTTGAGTTTCGGTGATGTACATTCCACCAATCCTTGGCTCAATTGTCCTCCTCCGACCTGGTTCACACTGTCCCTCATTTAATATGGAGGATATATTCCTTGGGTGGGAGAAAATTATGGTGCTGTTGTCTTTGAATGAAGAAACTTGTATGTCTTGGGTGTGAGAAAGTTCTTTTTTTAATGCGCGGGTGAGAGAAAGTTATGGTGCTTCTTTGTTATCCCGTCTCCAAAATCTTGTTGTTTTGTAGTTCAAAAATAAATTACAAAATGACGAGTTTTTGAGGACGGAGGGAGTATCATGTCAAGAGTGAAATGCGTAGAGCTAGTGCTTGCATCTACTGTAAGTCATATTAAATTATGCATCAGTTAGAGCTTGTTACTAGTGATTTTCTGATAACCATTTGTTAAAAATTAGTAAAAAACTAGCACTTTTGCATTCTTGTTTGGGGGCTAACAACAATACGTAATGCAGGAGTACCAGGAAAATGGAACATTTAGTAAAAGCGCATATGCCTCAACCTCTTGCGAGGCTTCCCACGCCTCTACGGCAGCAGGTAGTGGCTGCTCTTTGATGCGCACGTCCTCCCCCATGTCACCAATGACGCTTACATAGTTGTCCGTCTTGCACATAATTTAGTGAAATAGGTTATCTTTACTCCTTTTTTTGCGTATGTTGAAAGATAGCTGAAAATATCAGGAAAAACTGTAAATATTTCCGGCAGAATTGGACTTTTTTTTTTCCATTCTGAGAATCACGGTGACCTTTTCTTTTTGAAGGCATAATGATCTGGACACCATAGTCAGTATCAGTGCCGATTCATTAAAAGAGGAGTTGGGTACGGGCGCGCTGAGCGGGCCTCAAAACTGGTGGGCGCGGGCGGACCCTCCGCGCTGGGCACGGTGAGTCGGTGACCTTCATGCCTCACATAACATGCTATCAAGTTTTAAATAGGTAGAAAAAGGTCAACAAGTACAAGTATCCTGACGAACAAAGAACAGAAATTGGTAACCCTCCCTCTGGTCAGATTTGCACATGTAACCTATAAATATTTGTACAAGGCCATTGTTCCCTATTGAATTAACCATTTCAAGCTGACGGGTTGCAGTAACAAGCAAAACTTTTCCAACATTGCCTGGTATTTACATGACGATACAACCTTCAACACAAGTTGCAATTCACAAGAATAGCAGACTACTGCATGCAAAACATACTTCAGCTGCAGAAGCATTGCATCGTGGCCTTATCAGAACTGAACAACCAACCATTTTGCCACAAGATGAAGACTAGTGTAGTTGCTTTTGAACTTAATTAGGACTAGTGTGTAGTTGCTGTCCACCCGAGTAAAGCTATTGTGGTACAAAGGGTTTCTGCGAATAGGAAGCGTGATTTGTAGTGTTTACCTTTAGCTAGCTAGATGAGCAAGTACCTTTTGATCCATTCAAAAATGTTCATTGTCTAAGGAAAAAAAAATCAACTATGATGGTTGCACAATAGTACCCAATTGACCCTTGTACCGATGATACACGTACCAGTGGCCATTTATTATAACGATATGTTGAAGACTTAGTACACGAGTACAATAATACAGTGTAAATTTATGTTAAAGACCCCACGACAGCACTATGGCGATACATATCAGGGTCGATCGATCGGTTTAGGACAGGAGTAGTACTCCCTCCGTCTCTCAAGGAGGAGAGTTGGCGGTGTTAGAATTAGGGTGCTTAGGACCATTACTGTGAACATCTAATCGAGGAATGCTTAGACATAATAAATTCAGATCAAGTAGTCTTAAGAGCAATTGAACACCTATGCACTAAGGAAGAGGATAGGGATGTGTAGTACCTTCAGAGGGAGCACTTGAAGCCATTGGGCTCAAGTGATCGTCGGGGACAACAGGCGACGGTGATCTTCTAGGTGATGGCGGAGGCGATCAATAATTGTTTTTGATTAGGCGGGGGCCTCGGGAACGTGTGCGCATAGCTCATCGCCCTGAGGGCCCCCTGGTACTTATATGGCGCACGGGAGAGAGGGGAGTACAACGGATAGAGTCCGTTGCGCCCCCAGTACCCGCACGCGCCTAAGGGATCGGCGTGGGTAACAACCCACGTCTGATTCTGATGGGGTCGGTTGAGTTGGGCGTGGGGTTGTTGCCCCTCACGCCCACATCTAACGGGAGTCCCGATTGGACCGGGATCAACCCAACATTCTCCCCCTTGATCTCGGGACAACTTATTCCTTACTTAGCTTATTCTTAATCTAAATCGCTAAACTTATGTATATTTCTTCTTGCTTTGACATAAGGAGCACGACGCATCAGAAACGCCATTTACGTACTGTTCGACTCGAAGACCACAATATGTCTCACAATTAGAAATAACCTTATGCTTAGGTGTCCCCTTAGTATCCAGGATTTGTTTCACAGGTTCTCCCCTAATCCCATGCCGGCTACGTGTTCTCTGAACACATTGGGAGGGAGACCCTTGGTTAGCAGATCCGCAAGCATTTTATTAGTTCTTATATGCTCGAGACTAATTGAATTATCCTGGATTCTCTCTTTAACAACATACTACTTAATGTCGATGTGTTTGGCAGCACCACTCGACTTGTTGTTGTGAGAGTATGTCACTGCTGGCTCATTATCGCAGTACAATTTAAGTGGTTTATGAATGATGTCTACCACTCTTAGACCGGGAACAAATTTCTTAAGCCAAGATGCCTGTCCAGTGGCCTCATAACAAGCTATGAACTCAGCATACATTGTGGACGATGCAGTTATGACTTGCTTGGAGCATCTCCACGATATAGCTACATTCGCGAGGGTGAATATATAGCCTAATGTGGATTTCTTAGTATCCACACAACCCGCGTAATCTGAATCTGAGTAACCCACTATTTCTAATGAGTCTGACTTGCTATACTTTAACATGAGGTTCTTAGTACCCTGAATATATCTTAGAGCCTTCTTAAGTGCTTTCCAGTGGTCTAAGCCTAGATTACTTTGATATCTGCCAAGCATCCCAGTCACGAAAGCTAAGTCAGGACATGTACATGTTTGAGCATACATTAAGCTTCCGACAGCAGAAGCATACGAAATTCCTCTCATCTGATCAACCTCATACTGATTCTTAGGTGACTGTGATTGTGAAAATTTGTCACCCTTAACTATTGGGACAGGCGAGGGCTTACAACCTTGCGTACCATACTTTCTCAGCACGCTTTCCAAGTATGCCTTCTGAGATAATCCTAATACCCCCTTTCTTCGATCTTGGTGAATCTCAATTCCTAGGACATAGGAAGCTTCACCTAAATCCTTCATCTCAAAGTTTGAGGACAAACACTTCTTAGTTTCTAAGAGTAGGTTGACATCACTACTTGCCAGTAGTATGTCATCTACGTATAGTATAAGGAAAATAAATTTCCCATTCTTAAACTTAGCATAAATGCAGTTATCCTCCTCATCCTCCTTAAACCCAAACTTCCTTATCGTCTCATCGAACTTTAGGTACAATTTCCTTGAAGCTTGCTTAAGTCCATAAATAGACTTCTTCAAGTGGCATTCCATATGTTCCTTACGCTCAATGACAAAACCCTTTGGTTGAGCCATGTAGACGTCCTCATAAAGATTACCATTGAGGAACGCCGTCTTTACATCCATTTGATGCAATTCTAAGTCATAATATGCTACTAATTCCATGATGATTCGATACGAATCCTTAGACGATACGGGAGAAAAGGTCTCATTATATTAATACCTTCCCGTTGCATAAATCCCTTATCCACAAGCCTAGCCTTATACTTTTCAATCTTCCCTTTGGAGTCACGCTTAATCTTGTAGACCCATTTACAGCCTACCGTTTTGGCTCCTTTAGGAATCTCTACTAAGTCCCAGACTTTGTTGGCACTCATAGATCTTATTTCATCTTCCATGGCTTTACGCCATTCGGATGACTGAGGTCTACTCATGGCATCTTCGTAAGAGGTGGGATCATCCTCTATCTTAACTTCTTCGCTCAAGTATATCTGATAGTCGTCCGGGATGGCCGACTGTCTTACTCTTTGTGATCTTCTTACTTGAGCATCGTCTAATGGTTGAGGCTGCTGCTGAACCTCATTTTGTTCGACCATGTCCTCAACAGGCTGAGGAGGTTGTACCTCACTTATTTCTGTTGTGGCCGATGGAGGTGCAACAACAGGCGTTGTGTCGCCAACACTAGGTGCGGGTGGCACGACGACAACAGGTAGGGTGAAATAAGGCTCTTGAGTCATCGGAACGGGTAGACTAATCCGTTCCTCCTCAAGGTCTATTTCTCGCCGTACCGTACTCCCCCTGATCATAGTGTCCTCTAAAAACACGGCATGCCTAGTCTCAATAAACTTAGTGCGTCTACCTGGACAATAGAACCTAAATCCTTTACTCCTTTCAGGATAGCCAATAAAATGACAACTAATTGTTCTAGAATCCAGTTTGCTCAAGTTCGGGTTGAACATCTTAGCCTCAGCTGGACATCCCCGCACATGTAGATAGTTTAGTGAGGGCTTACGTCCCGTCCACATCTCATACGGTGTCTTAGGTACTGACTTAGATGGAACACGGTTAAGTACGTGAATGGCGGTCTTTAAGGCCTCCATCCATAAACTAACTGGTAGTGTAGAGTAGCTTAGCATGCTTCTCACCATGTCCATAAGCGTACGGTTTCGCTGTTCCGCTACACCGTTCTGCTGAGGTTCGCCCGGTGTAGAATATTGGGCTACTATGCCTAGGGGTGGGCGCGGTTAACCGCATAACCGTTAACCGAAATTAACCGCACCGAATTAATCGAAATTTTCGGTTAATTCAGTTTTCGGTTATCGGTTCGGTTATGATTTTTTCGCTATTCGGTTTTCGGTTAATAATTCGGTTTTTAATCCGATTAACCGAATTAACCGAATTTTATGTGATTTGTTCGTGTCTATTTTTGTTTCTCTTGGTTTATAATTTATCAAACATGGATGTATGCTTGTATATTAACTTATATATTGGTCTTTTTTTGTTTGAGTTGATTTCATGTTGTTTATTATTCAAAATTTCAAATTTTCTTTATTTATTTTTATGTTTAAATTGTGTTTTAATCTATATGCGGTTAATTCGGTTAACCGATTAACCGAACCGAATTAATTGCAACCGAATTGTGCGGTTAATGTTTTTGTTCGGCCATATTCGGTTATCGATTTATATTAACCGAATTGACCATTAACCGAATTAACCGAACCGAATTAACCGAATGCCCACCCCTAACTATGCCATTTTCCTGTAAAAACCTCGCAAAAGGTCCAGGGACTTGGCCATAAGAGGTGTGTCGACCGTAGTACTCACCTCCACGGTCAGACCTTACTACTTTAATCTTAACGTCGTGCTGATTTTCTACTTCAGCCTTAAATATCTTAAACTTGTCCAACGCTTCGGATCGCTCCTTGATTGGATAAATATAGCCATAACGACTAAAGTCATCTGTAAATGTTATGAAGGAATCATAACCATCTACCGATGTCACGGGAAAAGGTCCACAAATATCTGTGTGGATTATTTCTAAGACTCCCGAGCTACGTTTGGCGTTTTTCTTAATATTTTTGGAGAATTTTCCTTTAATGCAGTCAATGCATTCCTCAAAATCTGAAAAGTTTAAGTGTGGAAGAATCGATTGAGATACTAATTGTTCAATCCCCCCCCTCGAAATATGGCATAAACGACAATGCCATAATTTCGACGAAGTATCTAAATCGCTTCTTTTGCGCTTATTACGTCCTAAGTCGTTCTTAGATGAAACTTGATCATCACATACAACAAATACATTCTCATGAGTGGACAATAAGTAGAGCATGTCTTGTCGGAAGGCAAGACCGATAATCTTATTATTATAACTGATAGAACACTTATCATTACCAAAATGACAAATGTATCCTGAATCATCCAAACACGAAACTGAAATCAAGTTCCTTTCTAATGAAGGGACATAAAGAACATTATTTAGCCTAAGTACAAAGCCACTAAGTAATCTAAGAGATAAGTCTCCAATGGCTTCGACTTCGGCTTCACGCCCATCTGCCACCTTAATCACTCTTTCCCTTCTTCTTATAGTTCTCATTGTACTTAATGCCTGCATTGAATTACAAATGTGCACAGTGGCACCTGAGTCAATCCACCAAGTGGATCGTGAATAATTCGCATATAAGGCCTCATTTACAAAAGTAATTATGTCATTACCTTTCTTAGCACACCACTTAATGAATCCAACGCAGTCCTTCTGGAAATGTTCATCTGAGCCACAGAAGTGACACTTATCCTTGTCCTTCTTTTGAGAGGACTTGCCTTTGAACTTGTTTGATGAAGAACCTGAAACCTTGAAGGAAGGTGGTTTGGGAGAGGAAAAGTACCTCTTTGCCTTTCCCTTACCCTTAATGTCAGCCAGATTGATGTAATCACCATTCTTAGAGCTCTTTATGCGTTCCTCTTCCTGAACGCACATAGCAACAATCTTATCAATGTTCCAAGTCTCAGGAAGTGAGTTATAATTGACCACAAAGGCCTCAAACTCCTTAGGAAGAGAACTTAGGATGAAGTAAATGAGCATCTCATCTGGCATCACAATGTTTAGCTCCCTAAGCTTAGAGTTATAGTGACTCATCTTATTGATGTGCTCACGCACACCACCTCCAGAGTACTTCTCAGTGACAATCTTTCTCATGAGAGTGCTAGCACTCGCCTTAGTGGAGCCAGTGAACTGACCTCTGACTCTCTCTAAGTACTCTGAAGCAGTATCACAATCAGGGATACTTCCCTTAATTGAGTCTGCTATGGTGCTCTTAATGATCACGAGACACTTCCTGTTGGAAGTGTCCCACTTAGGGAGATCCTTCGCATACTGATCCTTCAAGCTTAGGTACTTAGCCTTCCGCGTAGCGAAAGACTCCTCAGATTCCCCAGTCTCAGCAATGGGGACAGGTGGCTCAGTGGGTCGAGGCGACGTAATCGCAAAATCAAGGTCAGAGACTACTAGAGCCATCTGGAGCCTCTCTTTCCATACCCCGTAATTTTGACCATTAAGGGTCTCAATTGCGGAGATATAGCTAAGTGCTGAGGACAAGCCTGATCCTTCAAAAAATAAAGATTTGAGTATAATGACAAGACTTATGATAAATTATGACTTAAGAATGACATTTTGCTTTTTCACGTTGGTTACATAGCAAAATGCCCTTAAACATTAAAACTTAACATGATAACAAAGTTTAATATGATAAACTCAAAGATAAACTTAAATTAATCATGGCAATTCAATTTCACGTTGGTTACTTTCAAATTCCATGCATAATTAACTTAGCACATCATTTTTCACGTTGGTTACTCAATGAATCTTAAATAATCATAAGTATAAGCTTAAGCACAAACTTAAATAAATGCACTTAAAGAAATTAATTGGCAAATTCAAATTTTCACGTTGGTTACTCACTTAAATTACCACTACTAAACATAACTTAACTTAAACTCAAAACTTGATAAATTAAAATTTCACTTTGGTTACTCAATTAATTTATCACTTAATCACAGCGGAAGCTAAAACTTAATTTCTTAATTAATGAGAATTGCTTGAAAAGCACTTAATAGCATTTAAATAACTGAGAAAATGCTCTTATTGACAATAAATGATATAAAATGCAGGAAAAACGCAATCAAAATATTTCATAACATCACACAAATTTTTCTACAATTTTCTCAGCTATTTACTTAATTTTCTAATCATTTTCTAATTTCTGGAAATTATTTTCTATTTTAAACTTATTCTGAAATCAGAAAACACTTAAAAGGACTAAATGGGCTAAAAACTCTAAATTCAGCCCACTGAGCAATATTTTGGCCCAGCCCATCAGCTAAAAACATCAGAAAATGGAAAAAGGCCTTAACTCAGCGCGGCCCATGGTGGCTTGGCCCATGGCCGAAATCGGCCAAATAAAATTCTGAGAAAATGCGAAGAAATTGAAAGGGCAGCCCACGGGGCCCAAAACACCCTTCCGCATGGGCTCAGAGCCCATCTTCCTTAGGCAGCGAGCGGCGCGGAATATGGGCCGTTGGATCCAGATCCAACGGCCATGATCTGATGGTGTCTTAACACTTGGGCTGATCCGAGCCGTCCATCACTCATCGAATGGTTCGGCGCTTAGATAGGAGGGTACTTAAGCCTTCGTCGCCGCGGGGTTCCGAAACCCTAGCTCATTTCTCCACACACTCTCTCTCTCTCTCTTCGGGCCGAGCGAGCGGGAGCGAGCGGCGAGCGACGAGGGCGATGGGCGAGCGGTGAGCTACGAGGGCGACGCCGGCGAGCGACCTCCGGCGAGCCTCGGCGCCGTCGGCTCCGGCGAGGGAAACGCACCGAGGGTGCTTCTCCGCCGGGGTCGACGGTACTGGGTCGGCCGCCGTCGAGGGAAAACTGCCGTGCGTCACACCGGGTCTGAGCGGAGGGGTGAGGTCTGTGCGTCGCCGGCGGGGACTTCCGGCGCCGTCCCACCACCGTAGTGTGGTGTGGTCGGTTGGCCGTCGAAGGAAACCCACCACTAGGGTTAGGGTTTCGACCCTTAACCCTAGTGCGACGCACACTGAGTGCCTGAGTGTTTGTGTGCAGGTACACCCGGCGCCGCTGAGGTCCTCCACCACGGCGTGCACTTCGTGCCGCCAGTGGAGAACCCCCTAGGGTTAGGGTTCCTAACCCTAGGCTCTGATGTGGCGGCGGGGTTGCGCGGTTAGGGTCAATGCTTTGGCCGAGACCCTAACTTTGCGCCTGAGAACAACGTCGCCGACGTTTTCCCCGTTGGGAGATATACGCCGGTTGGCCACTGACTAAAGGAAGAAGATGAGAGGGTTAGGGTTTACCCTAACCCGGCACTAAGGAGGATCCGATGGCCCAAGGGCATCTCAATCCAGATAAGTTCTTCTCCTCTCTAATCTTTCTTATTTTGATTTGACTCGGCTTATATTCTGAGTTCTAATTTTTAGCCGAAATCAGAACTGACTTCCCCTCCTTCTAATTATTGTCTTAATCTTAATTACACTTAACTGATTGAGACTAAGTCTAAACTAAAACATGATTAGAAACTTAATTTATCTGATTAATACTTAATTGCTTGATTAGATTTCAACAGCCTGACTCTGATACCATTGTTAGAATTAGGGTGCTTAGGACCATTACTGTGAACATCTAATCGAGGAATGCTTAGACATAATAAATTCAGATCAAGTAGTCTTAAGAGCAATTGAACACCTATGCACTAAGGAAGAGGATAGGGATGTGTAGTACCTTCAGAGGGAGCACTTGACGCCATTGGGCTCAAGTGATCGTCGGGGACAACAGGCGACGGTGATCTTCTAGGTGATGGCGGAGGCGATCAATAATTGTTTTTGATTAGGCGGGGGCCTCGAGAACGTGTGCGCATAGCTCATCGCCCTGAGGGCCCCCTGGTGCTTATATGGCGCACAGGAGAGAGGGGAGTACAACGGATAGAGTCCGTTGCGCCCCCAGTACCCGCACGCGCCTAAGGGATCGGCGTGGGTAACAACCCACGTCCGATTCTGATGGGGTCGGTTGAGTTGGGCGTGGGGTTGTTGCCCCTCACGCCCACATCTAACGGGAGTCCCGGTTGGACCGGGATCAACCCAATAGGCGGAAGGATGGGGTCCAACGGTCTGCTGAGAGAAGACTATGGCGACTCCAGGGCGATTCCCCTTTCCACCCCCTCCACAACATTCCCCACTATGATTCTCACAAAATCCACCAAGATCTCTCTGTTGCTCCGTCTCCAGCACACAAGGTAGCGGCCTATGAAGCAGAAAACCCGCTGCCATGGCGATTCGGCTTGGAAATAGGCGAAGAAGGAGAGTCCAAGAAGACGCGGTCTCAGGTATCTCTGGATCCCTCTTTTTTTTCCCCATTTTGGGATGCTCTTCCTCCCGCAAGAATCGACTACCTCCCCTCCCCAGGTGACTCAATCGACCACCCGCCTCCCTGGATCCCGATTTGGACACTGTGGGCAAAAGATCTGTTCCCAGGATTCCAAAGCTCTGACCCCCTGGCCCAAGAGTATTCTTCGCAGAAGGCAGCAAGTCACTGAGCCTACGAATCTGCAGCGGCAACAACTCTTGCCTGGGGGAGGAGACTTCCGGGGGAAGTGCTCGCCAGCGTTCAGTCTAAGGCGAGTGAGCTTCGCTAGTCTTCCAGAGGTGCTCCAGTTCGATGGGAAAGAATCGCCTGCTGCGGTGTTGGGCCATGGGGCAAGCAAGGCTTTTTCTCGGCCCACAAGCAAGGCCCAACAAAGCAGCCTAGTCCACTCAGCCTTGGAAGCCGGGGCAGTGTCCCTTAGCCAGACTCACCTTTTGGCGCCATTTACTTCGTCTACCCAGGAGGATTTGACGGATGGATGGCAGACTGTAAGGACTAAGCGGTGGTGGAGAAAATTAAAACACTACCGCAATCCTGGGCAAGGTATTGTCAAAGTACAAGCCAAGCGGCGCTGGTATGATAACATGGTTGGTAAGTGCCTTAACTGTTTAGCTGGAGACCACTTCAAAGCTCAGTGTTGGGATCCCCCGCGTTGCTGGCGATGCAAACAAAGCGGCCATATATCAAGAAGGTGCCAAAACAGACCTCCAGCGCTCCCTCAACAATCAACCTCACTTAGCAATTTCACAAAAAAAGAAAGAGATCAGGTGGGGATGGAGAGGAGGGTGTCGTTGGGGAGCTCCTCAGCGAACTGGAAGCATCGTCGAGCAGACGAGCAAACTCGTCTGTCCGCCAATTGCAGGAACACCTGCACCACTCCACTCGTGGGGAGGCCTCGGGACAGCCTTGTCCCCAGGGTGGCTTTGTTCCTGCAAGGCCTCCCTCCCCTGCCCGCCCTCTGGTGGTCGGCTGTGGTCGAGACTGTCCGCACTCCCCTACTCGGGAGAGGAGGGGACAGTTCTTGGCCGACCAAGCCCTCGCGCGTGCTGCTCGCCGGTTGGAGCCCCTGCGCCCCCCGGTGGAGGCCAGGGCCGGATGGGCTATTGACTTCCCTGGTAACCCGAGGGACCGCCCTCCTGTGATGGAGGCGATGGTATGGATGTCGGAGGATATGAAGATGAGACGGCTCATGATGGCTTCCCATGCTCTTCTGGTCACGGAACAGGGGCCTCTGGGAGTTCTGTCCAAGGAAGAGCTGGCGGAGGCCATATGTCAAAGATTCCGTCTAAGAAGGTATGAATTCCATGTCTTTCGTTCCTACCCAGAACCCTTCACTTTGCTATTCACTGAGAGAGAGACTAGAGACCGCGTCTACGACAAGCGCTGCTTTGCGGATGGCCCGTTCCTCTTCCAGTTCCATGCCTGGGATGCCAACAGAGCGGGGCATAAGGTGAGGATTCCTTACCATGTCAAAATAAGTTTGGAGGGTTTACCACTGTTTGCTTGGAACCAAGATGTGGTGGACAAGATCTTGGGTAGCCATTGTGTGGTCCATCAAGTGGATGTGGCCACCTGACGAAGGGAGGATCATAGGGCCTATGTCTGCTGGGCCTTTTGCCAAGACCCCTCTCGCATACCACAAGTGGTCCATCTTACATTAGCAGAAAGGGCAGAGAGAATGAGCTTAGATGAAGGTCTCTTTTTCATGAGGCCTAGAGCCATGCAGGAAGGACATGTATTCAAGGTATTGGTTCACTTAGACTCAGTGGAAGACCTGACGTTCTACCACACCCATCCAGAGGAGTTTGAAGATAGTGGCAAAATCCAATTCAGGCCGCTAAACTGGCATTTTGGTCGGCCAGATGGGGACAATGATGAAGGTCTATTCAACCAACAGGACCGGTACTGCAGGCCAGGGAAGACCCCGCGCAGACGCCCTTCTGATGGGGATGATGATGAGCATGACAGGTTGGACAAAGCTAGACGTCCGTGCCACTTCATAAGTAAAGTTACTCATTGGATCGACAGTAAAGCAAGGGGTAAATACCCTTTGGGGGAAAGAGGTCATCACAGTGGTCGGTTCCGGGGTGAATCCTCAAGGCAGAGGGTGGTCTGGGACAGCTGCTCCCCCCTCCATCCCATTCCAGGAGCCCTCTGGAAGAGCGCAGATCACTGTGCAGTTTGTGGGCCGCTAAGGGTAGCAAGGAGGATGATCCACCAAGATGTGCCCAACAGCCAGAGCTGTCCATGGCGGAAATTGATGAAGAGGCAAGGATCTCCGAGGCAATCCTCATTAATCCTTCTGAGACTGAGAAGCTTTGGTCGGGTAAGACAGGTTCGCAGGTGAAAGGTAGCGAAAGCCCTGCTCTAAGCAATGGGATTGAACTCCCTCACCCCCCCCCCCCCTTGAGGATATGCTGCAGAATGAAGGGAGTTTTGCTCGGAATGGGCCGGGAGCAATCGAGAGAGAGCTAAATGAGGAACAGGAAGACACTTTTCCTCAAGTGGATACTCAAGAGGTCCAGATGGCTGTCCTCTCAGTGGAAGAATCTCAGGAAAATCCACAAGTTGAGCAGCTAGTTAATGCAGTCACCAAGCCTCTGGAACAACCCTTGCTTGCAGAACCAGATTGCCAAAAGATCATGGGATACAGGAAGGAGAAAGAAAAGATACTACAAACCACAAGATCCAGCCCTCGCCTGAAGGACAAGATAAAAAAATCCAAGGGCAGTGTCAAAAGAGCACAAGATGTACTAGCCAAGAAATGGGGGCTGCTGGAAGAGGATAAGGATATGGATGACATGGTCCTGCAGAAGTACGTGTAGATGTATAAGAAACCGCTACCGAAGTCGGCAGTGCAGGCGATTAACGCCCTCACTAAAGTGGCGTTGGCAAGAAAGAAGAGCAAGAAGGTTGCTAAGGGTGAGAAGAACAAGATACTGAAGCAGAAAGAAGCCAAAAAGAAGCCACAGATGATCTGCACTGCGGATGCAGAAGCGCCTGTTCAGTGCGCCTGAGAGGTGGCTATCTGACGCCCAGTAGTTTTATCTTTGATCCATGAGTTCTTCTAGTTGGGTCACCCTTTTATTTTGGACCTACCAACTGTTGATGGTACGGTCGTGGTTATTTTGTCTCTGTAGTTGTTCCCTGGAGCGATGTATTTCTCCAGTGTTGTGTGTTTCAGGCCCTATTTTGCTGTGCACCCCCGTAGGGGGTTGGCCTGTACATTTTATGGTGGTTGAAATGGTTATGTAATCGATGCTCCTAGTATCAATTATTCTGTGTTGTCGTGGAATGTTCGAGGCTTGAATAGTTTGGTCCGCCAACAAGAAATCCGACAAATGATAGCTAATGCCAAGCCACGGCTCATCTGTTTACAAGAGACCAAACTAAACAACATTTCGAGACTAGATGTGACCAACATTGCGGGGAGGGAGTTCGAAGACCAGTTCTGTTTTTTACCAGCACAAGGAACTCGGGGTGGAATTTTGCTTGCTGCCAACCAACAATATTACAGGATAGATGAAGTTACCATGGGAACCTACTCTATCACTTCCAAAATCACTTATTCTGAATCCAACAACAAATGGTCCATCACAGTTGTCTATGGACCTCAGCAGGATATTGAAAAAAGGCTCTTCACACGAGAGCTTAAAGAGCTGAAACAATTTTCGCATCCAGCATGGCTGATCATAAGGGACTTCAACATGATCCTACAGGACCAGGACAAAAATAATTCCCGTCTCAATCGCAGGATGATGGCAAGATTTAGGAGAACTATTAACCACCTTGAAGTGAAGGAGGTGCATTGATTGGTAGACGTTTTACGTGGTCTAATGAGCGCAATAGCCCTACTCTCACTCGAATAGACAGAGCTTTTGCAACTATAGCATGGGGGGATGTTCACTCCCACCCGGCGATCTTCCCTCTATCCTCTTCCATCTCAGATCACTGCCCGCTGCTCCTTAGGCCCCTGGAACTGCCACAGTTTAAATTTATTCAAGGCCCATTGGCCTAAAATGGAGGGCTTCTTTGACTGCGTCAAACAGGCATGGGAACCCCAAACCACAGCACAACACAACCCCTTCCTCAATCTTCACCTGAAGCTCAACAGAACAGCCAAAGCGTTAGCAGGATGGGCCAAAAAACTAATTCCGTATGGCTTGTCGTGAGGTGATCACCCAGCTGGATAGCGCTCAGGAGGAACGACAACTAGATGAGAGTGAAATGAACCTCCGACGCACATTGAAGATGAGATTGTTGGGGCTAGCAGCTACCCAAAAATCCAGGGCACGACAACAGTCTTGATTAACTTGGATGAGGAAGGGAGATATAAACACCAAATACTTCCAAGCTATTGCAAATTCTCGAAAAAGCAGGAATTACATTCACGCTTTGTGATCCATGGAAGGCTGGGTTACAGGACAAGGGGACAAGGCAAAGCTAATTCAACAACATTTCCAGAGTCATCTAGGAACTCCGGTGCCTAGAACTTTAAGGATGGACCTGGCAGCCTTGGGTTGGCAACCGAGGCGGTTGGACCATCTGGAAGCCCCTTTTTCCCCAGAGGAAGTACAAAATGTGGTATTCAGTTGGCCAAAGGAAAAATCTCCTGGACCGGATGGATTTATTGGATCCTTTTTCAGAACTTGTTGGGAAATTATAGCCGATGATATGATGGCGGCAATACAGTTTTTCTTCTCTATGAATCAGCAGGAATTTCATTGGCTCAATCGGTCCTTTGTGGTGCTGATTCCAAAGAAAGACAGTGCGGCCACTCTAGCAGATTACAGACCCATTAGCCTCACCCACAGCTTCTCCAAGCTCATATCCAAACTGCTAGCAAACCGTTTGGCGCCTGAACTGCCATCTCTAGTGTCCATGAATCAAAATGCTTTCATCAAGACGAGGTGCATCCATGATAACTTCATTTTTGTCCAAGAGCTAGTTCGAAATCTGCATAAACGAAGGACACCGACTCTCCTTATTAAGCTCGACATATCAAAAGCTTTTGACACTTTCAACTGGCCGTACCTCCTGGAAATCATGCAATTTTTGGGTTTCAGATCCAGATGGCGAAATTGGATTTCCTGTCTTTGGGGGAAAGCTACATCTTGTTTTCTACTGAATGGGGAGCCGGGAAAGTTCATCAATCACGCCCGAGGAGTATGACAGGGTGATCCACTGTCTCCGATGATTTTTTTATTGGCAATGGAACCCCTGCATCGTCTTTTCAATTTGGCGCAATCAAAAGGCCTGATCACTCAGCTACACAAGGCATGTCAGCAGTTCCGGGTCTCACTTTTTGCCGATGATGCGGTGGTGTTCATTCGACCTAATGCCCAGGAGTGGCAGATCACACTGTCTCTGTTAGAGATCTTCGGTAAGGCTTCTGGATTGAGAACCAACCTAGAAAAGACACAAATCTTCCTGATAAGATGTCAGGGTCTGGATTTGGCTGGAGTTCTAGGATAGCAAAATTAAGTGGCTGATTTCCCCACGACATACTTAGGCTTGCCCCTTCATTACCGAAGACTACCAGATCCTCCATTCACCCTTTGGTGCAGAAGATAGGAAATAAGCTACCAGGTTGGAAGAGGAGATTGTTATGCTACGCGGGGCGGGAGGTTCTAATCAAATCTGTGCTTTCAGCCATCCCAACTTTTTTCATCACAGTCTTTAAACTATCAAAATGGGCCATAACCAAGATAGACAGGTTCAGGCGAAGTTTTCTGTGGAGAGGGAGAGGTCCGGATCAAGCGGCTAATGGACATTGCTTAGTGAAATGGACCACATGCACCCGGCCCAAAAAATGGGGAGGTTTAGGCATTAAAGACCTGGAACGCTTCGGAAGAGCCCTTCGCATGCGATGGTTATGGCTAACCTGGACGTCGCCTGATCGACCATGGAGGGCCCTGCTTCAGGTTCAGGACCACACAGATAGAGATCTCTTCTTCGGTTCGATGACAATAATAATTGGAGATGGTGGCCGCACCCCCTTCTGGGAGGCAAGATGGCTGAATGGATCAGCGCCTCGTGATATTGCGCCCCTGCTGCATCAGCAAGCGCGACGGAAATTTCGATCGGTCAAGAAGGAACTACAGAATGATAACTGGATAAGAAATATTGGGGAATGTGATACAGAGGACAAACTACAAAAATTTATAAATCTGTATGAAGCACTGACCTATATCCAACTAGGTGAGAACAGTGATCAGATAAGATGGAGGTGGACATCTAATGGAACCTATACAGCAAAATCTGCTTATGAAGTGCAATTTCTTGGCTCAGTGCGAAGTCACAATTCCCGGATCATCTGGCAAGCGGCCACGGAGCCTAAGATCCGTTTCTTTACCTGGCTTGTTATGCATGATAGGATCCCAACTGCGGACAACCTCTTGAAAAAGAACTGGGAAGCTGATCCGAACTGTGCCCTTTGCTCGCAACATTTAGAGGACATCACCCATTTGCTTATTGAATGTCTTCACCAAGGAAAGCTGGATATTAGTCAGGGACAAGCTGCAAGGGAGAATAGACCTGCCTGTTGCTCTACTACGGAATGCCCAGCACACACTTGATCTCGTATCGAGCTGTACCAGACAGCTCAGAAGAAAGAAAGTCGGCATAATCCCGTTCTTTTGGTGGTACATCTGGAAGGAAAGGAATCAGAGAATCTTTCAACAGAAATCTTCCAACTCTAGGGAGGTAGCTCATATCGTAGTAGAGCATGTACGGCAGTTCTTTGAAAACTAGGTTGGTCTGGTGCCCCTTTTGCTTTAACCTGTCTAGATGCGAGGTATGCCTCCGCTAGCTCTCGGTCTGAAGCTCTGCTCCGAGTTGGACTTATGTACCTTATGATGTAATGTTTTTATTTCTATCCTGCTTAATGAAATGGGGTAGCTCTCCTACCCTTTTCAAAAAAAAAAAGTTTAGGACAGGAGTCCGTCTCCGACAAAACCCGTGGCAAAACCACAGAGAGATACGTACAGTAGATTTTGAGCCCGTGCCGTGTGCGTGTCCACCTATCATCGAGATTATTACACCAAAACGAATTAAGGACAGCGCCGTTCGAGGACCAGCAGAGCAGAACACGGGGATCAACTTCGACGCCTACGAATTAAGGACATCCCGAGCGAACGCGAGAGGTCCCGCTGCCCGTCTCTACCATCACCGAGATCGACCTCGGAATCGCGCTCAAGATCGACCTTTCACGTCGGTACGTGGCTGCCAAGGAAGCCGCGGCTGCTGCAGAGCTGGCTGAGGAGGACGCCGCGGCGGCTGCGATGCTGGCCGAGAATATGACGGAGGATGAGAAGGCCACGGCAGCTACCAACATGGCCGTCCACCCCGACTGTCCAGCCTTCCCGAGGACATGATAGTGACAGTGATGTATCTCCTCGACATCCCAGACCTGTTCCATGCTGGAGCCGTCTGCACCTCGTGGCGCGCCGCCCAGTCCAACGTCCGCAGCGTCCGCATCCCGATCAAGGACGCATCACCGTGTCTGCTTTACTCATGTGCCGGCGACGACGATGACACTGCTTGCTTGTACAGCCCCGCCGCCGGCACGGCCTTCAAGGTCCGCCTGCCCACGTTCCGAAGGCGCTATGTGATTGGCTCGGGCCACGGCTGGATTGTTGCTGCGGACGAGGCGTCCAACCTGCAGGCATTCAATCCACTCACCGGGGCCCAGGTGGATCTCCCGCCGGTCACAGGGCTCTACCACGTCGAGAGCACCACCGACGACCAGGGCCGGCCTGCCTACAATCTCTTTGATAAGTGGGACACGGACACTCCTGACGCCTATACCCAGCGGGAGCTACGTATGTACCTCTATCACCGGGTTTATCTCTCTTGCAGGCCTTCTGCCGGCACCGAGTGCATCGTCCTCCTCCTGCACAAGCCCTTAGGGCAGATGTCCTTTGCTCGTGTGGGAGACAACCGCTGGACACTCATCACTCGGAACGAAACAGTCCCATGGGATTGCGACTATAGCACTGCTA
Organism: Tuctoria greenei; assembly: GCA_036927565.1. Taxonomy (NCBI): domain Eukaryota; kingdom Viridiplantae; phylum Streptophyta; class Magnoliopsida; order Poales; family Poaceae; genus Tuctoria; species Tuctoria greenei. The sequence goes on from JAYESD010000133.1 coordinate 123,649, forward strand.
CATATAACAAGAAGGATGGTATGTTCTACGTTGTATCCACAAATTGTTCCATCCACGCATTTGATCTGAACAGTGGTGATACGCCGGTAGCAAGGAAGGTCATCGGGCTCTTAAACATGAGTCCTACATGTTACGCCGTCTTTGCTCCCTGGGGTGATATATTGCATGTCTGGAGATATACGGAACTTCGAACACGGGATACCCCTCTACATGTTCCTGAAGAATATGCTGATGAAGTTATTGATCCGTCGCAAGAGGGCCACACATATAAAATTGAACTTTACAAGGTTGATGTTCATAATGAAAAGCTTGTGAAAATAGCATGCTCAGACTTACGAGGGCACGCTCTGTTTCTTGGTTTCAATTTCCCGACCTTGGTTTCAACCGAAGATTTTCCAAGACTCAACCCAAATTGCTTGTACTTAACAGCTGACGAGGAGGGACATATTGGTGCAAACATGTTTGGTTCTCGGGATGTGGGCATATGGAATTTCGAAACGAAGAAACTCGATAGTCTTGATGATGTACATTTTACCAAAAATCCATTGCTCAACTGGCCACCTCCAATCTGGATCACACCATCCCTCATTTAAGATGGGGATCCATTCCTTGTGTGAGAGAATGTTATGGTGTTGCTTTGTTTGAATCAAGAAACTAGAAATTGTTTTTTTTTCAAAGTTTGGATGATATATAATTAGTGTTTGAGACTCGTACGTGTCTAAGTTATTGTATTTTCTACCCCTGTCTCATTTTAAATGTCGCTCGGACACCACACAACAATTTATTTCTAGTTCATTACAATGTCAGAAACGACAATTATTAAAAAACAGAGGTAGTAATTTCTATGTTATCATTGGTGCTATGTTGGAGCATAATAGATTACTCCTTCCTTCCCACAATAGTTGTCGTTTTGGATAAGACTTTTAGTTCATTTTGAACTAGAAATCTTGTCCAAAACGACAATTATTGTAGGAAGGAGGGAGTACTTATTTAGCATAGGGTCTTAGAGCAACATCCCGTGAAGTGTGTGCTAACACAGTAGCAACTTCAAAATAATATTTCATCCGTTTCAAAAAGTTTGTCACTTTGTAGTTTATTTTTGAACTACAAAGCGATAAACTTTTTAGAAGAGATCAGTCTTTTTACCTGGACAAGATTCCAAGACAACACCAGCAGATGCCATTTACAATATCTCAGTTTTTTGCATCCTTTATTGAAGGGAAGTTCTGTAAAAGGAATCTGAATTGCTGTAGTAGACTATTTATTTTATGTTGGATCTTGAGCCTTTTTGATAGTTCTGTTGAATTACGCCTTTAAAGTTAATTACCGGGATGTACTTTGTGGTGCTGGGGTTCGGTAGTCCTGCTGAATTACGCTTTTGTGTCGATGTGTTGACTAAAGAAACTTAATTTGCACAGGGACGGTTCAGATGATTTATTTCCAAGCGCTATACCGGCACAAGTATATCCTGATGCAAGTCGATTTGGTGTTGGCTATACCGAGCTAAGTACGCATATAGCTGCTACTGGTTGCAGTAACAAGCAAAACTTTGCCTGGTATTTACATGACGATACTCGATACAACACACAAGTTATAATTCACCATAATAGTAGCAGCCAGACTACTATTTGCAAAACATTCTTCACCTGCAGAAGCATTGCACTGTGACTGTCGGTACCCTGCGTACCAGGTACCCCTTAGTATCGTAAACAGAGTCGCGGAGTTCCTATATCCAGGTGGCCGACGTCCGAAAGAGATACGTGTTCTGCAGTACCGGATCTGCATCTCTCCTTAGGGTGGCTTCGGCGTTGTCATGTGTCCAAAAGAGTCGGACCTGCCTCCCTCGTTTGGGTAGTTCGGGTGCTACTACGTGTCCCGCAGGGCTGGACCTACCTCCCTCCTCAGGGAAGGTCCGCTACTGTCACGTGTCCAGTAGCACCGGACCTATCCCCCAGTAGAGGGGAGCTCCGGACCTGCCACGTGTCATGCACCCGGACCTAAGTCGACAACAAGAAGATTGTGGGATCTCCAACGGCGCGAACATTCAAGAGTTGTCAATTGGGTGTTACAAGACCTAGTTAACGCATCATTATTGATATGTTAATGAAACACGATCAGAAGATCATTAAGACCAGTAACGCTGCTGTTAAGGCACGTTATCACACTATTAACCACCCTTAATACCATAGATCGTGTATTAGGGGGTTTAACATAGCCAGGACCACGCGTCGGGAAAAGCCAATCCTTAGCATATAAAAAGGTTGTGCTGCACGGTAAACGGCAAGTCATCTCAGACACATACAACTCAAGCTCACATTGGCTCATACAATCAAAACACACCTCGTGGAGTAGGATATTATGCTCAGGCAGCTCGAACCACGTAAAATCCCATATGTCACCATCTATTCTTGATCTTGACTAGCGTCCCAACCGAATACGAACCTTCGCGGACTACTTCTTAGTAGTACCAGAGAAAGTGTCCTAGTGCACACTTTGAAATTTGGCATGCCAGGTAGGGTGCTTAGCTTTTCAAGATCTCAAGATGGTGAACTCCGCCCCCGCTTCATCCAACGGACCGACTGTGTAACCCGTTGGGGGAAATCCCTCCAATGTGCAACAGCCAGGCAATGTTGTTCTGGCGGGCATCGCACCACTCCCACCACCTGCTCTAGCAAACAACGCTAGACAACTGGATAGTGTATTCACGTCGTTCACTGCATCAACAAACAATCTGAAGAACATGCTCAACGCAGCGCGGACTCTACTTCAACATCCTCCAGCGCCAGAAGCTCCTCCGGACGCGCTGGAACAATGGTGTGCTGATGTTGAGCATTTGGTTGCAACTGCAGCCAACGCGATCAGCAACCAAGGTCTTCCCCATGCGGTGCAAACACCTTCTCAAAACAAGATCTTGTTTGGTAGACTTGGTCCTCAAGCGTCGCAGCTCAGGAGACATGCGCCCTCCCAACAAGTGACGTCACTATCCCCCGGGGATCAACGCACTCATACGGCGTCAAGGCTCCCGACACAATACCTCTGGTAGGAGCTTGACCGCCGATACATGAGACAGGACGGTCGTGTCAACATCGAGCGTGCTCGCGAGAGGCGACTTGCTCAGGAAAACCCTTCTCCTCTATGAGTTGGGGGCGGCTGTTCAGCTATTGCCATGCATCTTCGCATGGTGGAGATGCCATCCAAGTTCCGGACTCATCTGCTGGAGAAATATGATCGGACTGTCAACCCCATCAAGTTTCTTCAGATTTACTCCACTGCCATCCTCGCGGCTGGAGGAAATGAGGTCGTCATGGCCAACTACTTCCCTACGGCCTTGACCGGGACTGCAAGGTCCTAGTTCATGAGCTTACCTCCTAACTCCATCTACAGTTGGGAGGAACTCTGTCGCCAGTTCATCGCCAACTTTGGGAGCTCATACACCTGGCCTGACACCGAGATGGACTTGTTTGCCATACATCAGAAGTCGGGAGAGTCGCTGCAATCATTCATTCAACAATTTTCTCAGGTACAAAACATCATCCCTTCTATCTCCAATGCTTCTGTCTTGTTGCGTTCCGACAGGGTGTTCGAAACAAGAAGATGCTGGAGAAGCTGACAACTAAAAATCTCAGCAGCGTCAAGGAGCTCTTCAGCTTGGCCAACAAATGTGACAGAGCTGCAGAGGGCTGTGAGATGCACTCCAAACCTGCTGCGGAGGCTGGTCAGTCCACCTCCAAAGCCGGAGCTACTGCTAACGGCAGCGGCAAAAAGAAGAAGTCAAGTGGCAAGAAAAAGTCATTTGCTGACACACCTACAGCCGCCGCTGCCGCATCAACTGGTGGTCGGGGGCCACACCCCGACAAGCGACCTCGACCATCGTATGATGATGGTGAAAAGATGTGGTGCCAGATACATAAATCCACTGGCCACAATATTGAAGACTGTCGTGAGTTTAAGAGGTTTGCTGAATGCAACAACAAGCGTCAAGACAAGACCTCTTTCCGCTAGCGGGAAGGTAAGCAAAAGGTCGACGAAGAAGCTCCGTCTGATCAGGATCTAGGCTTTCAAGATGCTAAGAGGGCGTTGAAGGCGGTCTATGATACCGTCAACGAAGACTCCGACAATGAGCGTCGGAAGACTCTCCATATGATGTATGGAGTCCTGGGACATCACCTGCCGACACATTCTGAAGACTATGCTTCGAGAGATGGCTGTTGCAACTCCTACTGCCAAGGCGGAGCCTCATCGGAAATGGATGGGTACCCCCATTATTTTCGATGCTTCGAACTGTCCGAAGAACATGGCAGAAGCTGGATAATTGCCTTTGATGGTATCTCCAACTATCAACAATGTCCATCACTTTCATGTTTTGGTGGATGGAGGCGCGACACTCAACCTTCATAGCTTTGCAGCTTTTGTGAAGCTCTAACTCAACCTCTCAGACCTCTGGCCCTCACGCCCAGTCTCTGGAGTGGGTGCGAGAGCTATCACACCTCTAGGATCGGTAACTCTACTTGTGACCTTCGTGACATGGGATAACTACAGATCCGATAAGATGGTGTTTGATGTGGCACACGCCAATCACCTCTTCAACGCGATCCTAGGCAGGCCAGTCCTATATAGGTTCATGGCTGTGGTCCACTACGACTACCTCGTGGTGAAGATGCCAACTTCGTCAGTCATCCTCTGAATCCGAGGGGACCGCACTGCTGGGGTTACTGCGCTGTAGGAACTTCATGCGCTGGATAAAGCGCAAGAAGGGGAATCCGGCAAGGAGCAAGCTACTCAATAACCTCTAAGGTCGCGCCAGCACAACTCATCCTCTGCACCTCATGTGCAACCAAGTGGCGACAACGACATTCCCGTCAAAGTCATCCAAATCGGTTCTGATGCCACTTAGACTACCCTTATATCGAGAGGTCTGACTGACAAATAGGAACTCGCGCTCGTCACTTTCCTCCGAGCAAATGTTGATGTGTTTGCATGGCAACCGTCACAAATGCCTAAGATTCCCAGGGAGGTGATCGAGCACCATCCGAAGATATATCCCGACGCATGGCCTATACAATAGAAGCCCCAGAACAATCTGTTGAGCGGCAGAACTTCATCAAACAAGAAATAAAAAATCTGCTTGACGCGGGATTCATCCAGGAGGTTCATCATCCAGGATGGCTGACAAACCCAGTTGTTGTACCAAAGGCCAGCGGAAAGCTTTAGATGTGCATCGACTACACTACACCAAATAAGGCATGTCCAAAGGAGTCCTTTCCACTAGCAAGAATAGATCAAATAGCGGATTCTACCTCTGGGTGTGAACTACTATTTTTCTTAGACGCTTATTCTAGATTTCACCAAATTCCAATGTCTAAGGAAGATGAAGAGCATACTGCCTTCATCACAGTAGATGGGTTGTATTGTTATACTGCAATGCCTTTTGGTCTTAAAACACTGCCTCAACTTTTGTGCGAGCCATGCACAAAACTTTTGGGGAGCTTATAAGAGACCTGGTGTAAGTCTACGTTGATGACATAGTTGTCAAGATGAAGAACAAAGACTCACTCCTTGACAACCTTCAAGCTGTCTTTGACAAGCTGTGCCTGACGAGAACGAAGCTTATCACGAACAAGTGTGTCTTCGGGGTTAGCTCCGTAAAGCTCCTTTGTTTCTTGGTGACTCACCGAGGAATTGAGGCAAATCTGACCAAGATCAAAGCCATCGAAGAGATGCGGCCTCCAGCCCGTATCAAGGATGTCAAAAAGCTTACTGGGTGTCTAGCTTCACTTAACCGGTTCATCTTATGGCTGGCAGAGCGAGCACTTCCCTTCTTCAAACTGTTGAGGATGTTCGGACCATTCCATTGGTCTGAAGAAGCAGAGAAGGCATTCCAAGAGTTCAAGTAGCTCCTCACCACTCTACCAATCATGGTAGCTCCGAAACCTGGTGAACCTCTTCTGCTTTACATTTCGGCAACTACAAAAGTTGTCAGCATGGTTTTAGTTGTGGAAAGACCAGAAATATCTTCAGCTCAGGAGCCTAGACCCCTTCGGGAGGGTCTGAAGCTACCTGAAGGTGAGTCTGAGTCCTATCCCCCAGGCATGGATCATAAAGACAAGTTGCCTGTGGATCAATCTCTCATTCGAGGGAGTTTCTACTGCTCAATAAGGATATCCAGACCCCTTCAGGAGGGTGTGGGTTGATGAAAAAGAAGCTTCGTACCCCTCCGGGAGGGTCCGAACCGTCCAACGGCCAGTGTACTTCATCAGTGAAGTACTCTACGACGCCAAGACTCGGTACATCGAGGTGCATAAGCTACTGTACATAGTTCTTATAGCCTCAAGGAAGCTACGTCACTACTTCCAGGCCCACAGGATATCAGTGGTAACCTCTTATCCACTGTGCGCTATTTTACATAATCCCAATTCAACGGGAAATATCGCCAAGTAGGCTGCAGAGCTGGCAGAATTCGATCTCAAATTCTTGCCTCGACATGCAATTAAGAGTCAGGCGCTGGCTCGCTTCATGGCGGAGTGGAGACCTTCTTCATCAACTGCAAGGGACCTCAGTGAGCAGAAGCCGGAACCTAAGGTCCTGATCTTCACAGAGCCTCACTGGACCCTCTACTTAGACGGCTTCATGCTGAAGCAGGGGGCGGAACTGGAATCCTTCTCCTCGCTCCGACCGGGGAGAAGGTCAAGTACATAGTGCGCCTCTACTTCAAGGCAACCAACAACATGGTGGAATATGAAGCTATCATCTTCAGACTCAAGGTGGCGCTATCATATGGCGTCTGACAGCTGATGGTGAAGTGTGACTCGGAACTCATCATCAAACAAGTCAAACGTGAATGTAATTGCAATAACCCTCAGCTTGTTGCTTATCTACTTGAAGTCCAGAAGTTACAGAAGGACTTCCACGTCCTCAAACTCTACCATGTCCAGCGTCTCAACAACGCTGAAGCTGACGACCTCTCGACAAAAGCTTCAACTGAGGCCCAGGCACCCGAAGGAGTTTTGTCAGGAGATTACCAGCACCTACTGCTCAGCCTGCCGAACTGAGTGATGGTGGCGAGAGCAGCACCCCCAAGTTGGCGGTCCCAGTGGTCGTGTTACCATGGTGTCCACCAAGGATCGTAGGCGCTACAGGAAGTTCCGAGCAACCAAGTGTGCAAGATCCAGAAGCTCAAGTCAGTTCTAATGCATGGATCTCGGAGGTTCGGAGCTACTTGAAAGACAACATCCTTCCCGAAGATGGTGTAATTGTTGAGAGAATTGTCAGATTGGTTAAAAGATACACGTTGGTAGAAGGGGATCTCTGTCGACGTGGTGCCAATGACATTCTAATGCGGTGCATTTCTCGGGAAGAGGGTCGTGAGCTTCTTGAGGAGATCCATGGAGGCGAGTGCGGGACGCACGCGTCTTCTCTCATGTTGGTCGCTAAAGCCTTCCGACATGGTTTTTACTAGCCTACAATGCTACAGGATGCAGTTGAGTTCGTCAAGAAGTGTGAAGCATGCCAATTCCACGTGAAGTAGATTCACACACCAGCTCAGTCACTACAGATGATTCCTCCCACGTGGCCATTCGCTGTGGGGGGTGGACATTTTGGGACCTTTCTCAAAAGTCATCGGAGGTTACAGGTTCTTGTATATCGCCATTGACAAGTTCACGAAGTGGCCGAAAACAACTCTAATTGTGACAATCAACAAGCAGTCAACCATCAAGTTCTTGAAGACCATTGTCTGCAGATTTGGAGTTCCGAACAGAGTTATCACTAACAACAGAACCAAATTCACAAGCGCAGCTTTCCAAAAGTACTGCGAAGACCTCGACATTACAGTCAGCTACGCATCAGTAGCTCATATGGCAAGCAATGGCCAAACTGAGAGAGCAAACGCAGACATACTCAAGGGACTCAAGACACGCATTATGAGCGCTTGAAGAAACATGACGCCAACTAGATAGAGGAGCTTCCATATGCATTGTGGGCAAGTTGAACAACACCCAGCCGGGCAACAGGAGAAACACCTTTCTTTTTGGTGTACGGAGCTGAAGCAGTCCTTCCTCCGGAGATCACCATGGGTTCTCTATAGGTCTGGACCTTCGACGAAGCCACGCATGACCAACTCCAGCGTGAAGACCTAGACCTCGTTGTAACATTCCATTTTTCGTAAACTAATAATCTGTAGCCATAGAGTTAATCACCGAGAATATTACATAGAATAATAAAACTGCGCTATCACAAAAGAGATAATAATAAAACTAAATAGAAAGAGAAAGAGAAATATAAATATATATATATATATATATATATAACCAACATATGTACAACCATTAATTTAATCATGGGTGAATAATAATTATGGTTATAAAGCTAATAAAATGAATAAGTGAAATAAAGCAATAAACATAAAATTTAATTAACGCAAGAGCAGTCATAACGTTGAAATAAAATAATATTAAGCCTTGAACCCATGCCATATTCAACTGGCCCATCTTTCAACACGTCAATTCTCCTGACACCAGACCTGCTCATGGCAATTTCCACCCACCCCCTCCATTTTTCTTTTAATTACAAAACTATCCTTCTTCTTCCTCAGCCAAACAAACAGCACTAGCACCTACGTTGTCCTCTGACCTGCTGCTGCAGCGATGTACGCCGTGAAGCTGCCTTATGCTCTTTCCCCCTCCCTTCTCCATTTCCCTGGAAGATTCCGGAACGCTCGTGCTTGAGCTCGCCCAACCACTGTATCGGTGAAGCGACGACTTCCTACCTCTTTCAATGGCTTAGCGACGGCAAGGACAGCCGTCTCAGCAGCCACGAAGGTGTCTCTGCTAGCTGACGACCGGCCGACTCAATCTGGCGCGATGAGACCCGCCCGCTACGCGACGCACCGTCCTGCCTGAGTTTGGCACGCGCGTGTATGGCGACTTTACTGCGCCCGACTGACCTCCGTTAAAATCGGCCTTCCACCGCCTTTCTTCGCCCATAAATGGACCATGTCGGGCTCAGCTCCGCCCAAGCTGCGCCTCACGCCCCCCAATCGAGTTTCAGTGCCGACTTCATCCTCCCGCGCGGCGATGACTCGACCGGCGCGTCGACCTCCGACGAGGAGCTGTTCCCGTCCAAACCGAGGCCAAGGTGAGCACCTACGACACCGATTGCACCTCTCAGACCTGTCCCCGAGGAGAATCCCCTTCTCCTCCTGCCTAGCCGCGACCAGCATCCACCATGGCCGCCTCCCCCCGAGCAGACACTGCTCCCAATAGTCTATGCCGAAATTGGTGCCTAAATCGAGGTTGCCGTAGTCCGAGCCTCCGATTCCCTCCTCCATGGCCGCCCTCTCCCTCGTTTTCCCTCTCTGATTTGAGCCGTGGAGCAGCACATCGCTGCCTGTCTCGAGGTAGACGAAGGCTCCGTTTCCTCCCGTGAGGTGCCCTGTTGAGTTAAGCTGTAGATTGTATTAGCTAATATTCTTCATGGGCTGGACCAGACACTAATAGGCCTCCATCAGCTGAGTGGCCCACGCTCCAAGGCCAAGTGCCAGCACTAGTAATTAGTTTTGAACCCAGCCGTAAGCTTAATACCAGCTCAGCCTAGTGCCTCATGCTAAGCCAGGAGCTCACCTGTCTGTAGCCTTTAAACCAAGGTGTAGGCCATAAATCACAAGACCTAGTCAGCAAGTGGAGCTTCTACCAGATCCAGTTAGCGTTATCTTGCCTAAATATTAATTATTATTTTTTTAATTAGCTCAGACATCAACTTACAAAATAAATATCTCACCCATACGATCTTTGATTAATCTGATTCTTTTTCTAAAATTCACATAAAATCATAAACTATATAATAAAAATAATTTTGTATAATGTATTGATGTGTGCTTGATTGCTTGTATGATTGTTTGTGTACGTGCTTTGGAATAGAACCGGTGCCAGAAGAGAATCCGGAGGAGCCACTGATCAGGAGCACGACACCACGGACGGTAGCGAAGGCAAGTTCCACTGACCCCTTTTGATCATATTGTTCCCATGTGAGGTTCATCCTTTGTTGCCAGTAGATTATGTCCTTGCATTTGTTGCTTGTGAGATAGTTGAGGGACAGAGGGAAGCCATATTACCTTCTATTAATGCATATTGTTATGATGAGATAATGCTCCTTGTGTTGTTGTATGTGTGGTGAGAGTATGAGTTGTGACCGGGGCAGACGGGTCAGTGCTAGTGTAAGTGCTACTGTGGTGGTAGACTTACGACGAGTTCTATCATGAGGGTAGACTCGTGTGTTGAGTATGAAGTCTGTCCTGGTTAGCCTTAAGGACCGAGTTGTTTTGACATCTCACTTAACTTCTTTCAGTACGACCACATGTCCCTATATGGGCGGGGCTTATCCTAATCCTGGTGGCTAGCCTGACAGTTGTCCATGGTGGAGAAAGAGAGATATATGTTGATATTATACTAAGATATGTCATGACACTGGGTTGGGGATGACTGGTCTGGGTGATGTTTTGACTGGTTGTCGGTTCTGTTGGGCTATCTTAGATGGTCCGTGCATGTGGGTACAGCGTACAACCTCTGCAGAGTGTAAAACCCATTCGAACGGTCGTGTCCTCGGCATAGGACAGGTTATGGTGTGGTCCTAACGACTAGAAGCCACCTACCATGAGACTGAGTTGAGAGGAGTCTTGGATTGAGATATGTGGTTGCATTAGTTTGCATTAGGTTGCATTGTTCTTTATTTTATGCATTGCCTTTATATTTGCTTTAATACCCTCCCGCAGGGCGAGGTGGAGCTTGCTGAGTACTTTTGTACTCAAATGTTGTTGATATGTTTTTTTTCAGAGGATCCTGACTTCGTGCCGGAGGATTTTGAGTAGGGTCACGTCCGCACCCAAGTCATGTGTAGTGGATTGGATGACGCGGAGCTACTAGTCTTGTGATCGACTATTATAGCTATGTTGTTAGCCGTTATTGTGTTTATCCATAAGGCTATGCCGTTGAAATAAAGCTATGTATGGTTGTGGTTCCACTTGTAATATAATATTATGTACCAAACTCTGTTCTTGGTAATAATATTACATGTTTAGTTCTGATCTTAAGGGTCAGGACGCTTCACTCGTCGATGAGGCAAGGTGTCAAGCAACTGTCCGAAACGAGCGCGATCGCCAGACGCTCTGACACTATCATCAAAGGCATGTGCGCAATCAACAGTTAGAAGAAGGGGATCTGGTGCTGCAGCGAATACTTACTCGTGAAGGGATGAACAAACTTTCCCCCGGTTGGGAAGGCTCCTTTCATGTAGTCAAAGTTTTCCGCCCCGAATGTGTTCGCTTGGCAATAGAGGATGGGATACCACTTCCCAACCCCTGGAACATTGATCACATTCGTAAGTTCTACACCTAGTTCACGAAGGTGAGTCTGTATTTGTATAAGTTGTATCTCTTAGAGTCTATAAACAGAGTCGGGAGGATCCTAGATCAAAAGCACACTTAACTTGGTTCTGTACTTTAGGTAAGTATTTACCTTCTTTGGGTTAGATCAAGATGAATAGCACACTTAATTTGGTCCTGTACTTTAAGTGTGTCCTTGACTTCCTCTGTTATTCGGACTTATAATGAGAAATATTTTTATACAAACAGACTCTACGTACATTTCATTTGTGCAAGCTCATTTCATTTTATACCTTCTTCTCAATAGTGATATTGTGCAATCCGCTTGAAGTAAGGTACTAAATATTCATGTGAAATATGTAAGTCTTACTGATGATTTTCCGTTAGATCCCGGTCATTGCTAGATGGTCTACTCGCCTAAAAAACAAAGCCAACACAGGTCCGGAGTGCGCTATCGACTTAGCCTGGTCCAGCACCCTAAGTACGCCACTCTACCTATTCCGGCAAGTCCTTCTTGTCAATAGTGATATTGTGCAATCCGCTTGAAGTAAGGTACTAAATATCCATGTGAAATATGTAAGTCTTACTGATGATTTTGCATTAGATCCCGGTCATTGTTAGATGGTTGACTCGCCTAAAAACCAAAGCCAACACAGGTCCGGAGTGCACTATCAACTTAGCCTGGTCCAGCACCCTAAGTACGCCACTCTACCTATTTCGGCAGGTCTTAGTAAGGCGGGTCCGGAAAGCATACAAACTTTTGAAAAAATAATCAAAAAACTTATATTTTTTCAATGAATTCGTTGGGACCTAAATTTGGAGTAAGGATAGTAAGACGCAATTAAACTATAGGCAAGAGGACGAATTTTACTGCTTTTCTTGTCTTTCATGCGCAGGAAAAATGAACATTTCACGACAATCTGCACAGCGATGGTGGAAGCATCACCCTTATGGGGCCCACCGTTGACATTTTATGCGTTGACAGTGGGCGTTGTCGAAGCTACCAAGCTTCGACAACCTCCAGGGGCCCCACCATCGATGTTTTATGCGTTGACAGTGGGCGTCCTTGAAGCTACCAAGTTCCAACAACCCCCAGGGGCCCCACCGTCGACTTTCTATGCATTGATAGTGGGCATCGTCGAAGCTACCAAGCTCTGACGCCTCCCAGAGGCCCCGTCGTCGACATAAGAAAGGGTCCTTGGAGCGTACAGAAGCAAGTCTCTGACCTCGGAGCTATCATACTAGCTAGGAGTCCGGAGCAAACAAGTTTTCAAGACATTGTCAATTCCCTTATGGTAGATGTTCTCAATCAATTGAACACATCTACCAGGGGCCAACAAGATAAAGAACAATGTATTGAAGTCAGAAATAGAATTCAAAAGGATTTCATTCATTCAAAATTGGAGATTTACAAGGTGAAGGTACAAAAAAAGATCCTAGCTACTGGAGTTCCTCACGAAGTACGAGACAACCTTCTGGGTAACTTCTTGGACACTGGCCTTGGCAGCTTCCTCCTCCTCGATGATGGGTCCTTCGACCACCGGAGCTAAAGACATTCTAGGGTCACGTCTTCGATAACACGTCAGCACATACTCTGCAACATTCTTAGCCAAGGACTTCCCTTCAATCTCCAACTAGTCGACGACCACATCTGCCAGAGCATCCAGCTTACAACCGGCAGAGTTAAGCGTCACCAGTGCCTTGTCCATCTCTAGCTCCGAGTCATCCAGTCGGACCGAACTAAAACCCAGAGGCACCAGAGCTTCATTGGAACGCCCGAGGAAGTACCAGACTTGTTGGGACTCAATTGCTCTTGAGCTTCAGAGCTCCTCCAGTGACCTCCTTGCAGAAGAGAGCTCCGCAGAACCCTCCTTCGAGAAACGTTCGACCTCCTTAGCGTGATGCTGGATCCGTTCAGCCAGCAACTTCTCTTGGTCGTCCATTTGTTTCTCTCGGAGGTGTGCGCGACCTCGTTTATCTGCAAGGTCCTTCTCTTTCGTCTTCACCTTGTCCTCCCTAATAGAGACATCAGATTCTCTTTTGCTGACTCCTTCTCCTGCCAGCCACACTAGAGTCAATTCCCAAAATGGTTGTGTGGAATAAGGTTTGTTTGTTCGTTCAATATTTTGTTCTTTGCTTTCAATCAGAACCCATTCGTTTGGATAACAGTGCAATGAGAGCACACCCCAAATTGCCTGGGGGCTAAAAGGCTTTGTTATCATTGTTATAGTGCAATGAGGGCATAATTATACATTTTTGATATGAGTGTTTCATTACTTTCGAATATCTTCATATCTGCTATAACCGTTGATGTCCTGGAAGATTTTGAACTAAGCACCCGTTGTATTTTCATTTAGATTGACAATACCGATGAACCATTAAGAGTAAAAGAGGAAGCTCAGAAACAAGGGATAATCTGTATATCTGCCAGAACCGGTGATGGCCTGGTAGAATTATGTAGTGCAATCTAAGGGAAGTTGAAAGTACGTTTGTTTTCCTTTTACACAAAAGATTTGTTTTCGGGCACAATTTTTTGGGGATGTGATGCCTCTCAACTTAAATGAAACATGGGCATTTGTCTTCCACAGGACTCGTTGGTGCCAATAGAAGCTTTTATTCCATATGACAAAGGTGATCTCCTAAATGACATACACAAGGTTGGAATGATTGAAAAAACAGTGAGTATCCCGCTTGATATTTAAAAGCCATTTTTTCACTAGTGGCATTTAAAAAATGTTACACCCTTGTTGGAAAATTGTATGCCTTGTTATTATGTTCCAAGTGAAAAGCGTAGAGTTAGTGCTGACATCTACTGTCAAGTTATATGGATCAGTTAGAGCTTGTTACTAGTGATTTTTTGCATCAGTTAGAGCTTGGTACTAGTGATTTCCTGAGAACCTTCCGTTCAAAATTAGAAAAACTTGGACTTTTGCATTCCTGTTTTGGGGGCTAACAACAACTTCCATTCCATAATCTATAATGCAGGAATACCAGGAAAATGGGACATTTGTAAAAGCGCATGTACCTCTACCACTTGCAAGGCTTCTCACGCCTCTACGGCAACAGGTCGTGGCTGCTCTTTGACGCACAAGTCCTCCCCCATGCCGGCAATGACCCTTGCACAATTTCCCGTCTTGTAAATAATTTAGTCAAATTTACTCATTTTTTATCTATGTATACCATCATCACGTCAGTTGAAAGATAGCTGTATATATCAATGAAAAATTGTAAATATTTCTAACGGAAATTAGCTTTTTCTCATTCTGAAAATCATGGTGACCTTCAGGCGTCACATAACATGCTATCAATACTCTAAACCCTGATGAGCAAAGAACAGAATTTGTTTTTTTAAATTGTGGATGATATATAAATAGTGTTTGAGACTCGTGTCTTTTACAATTTATTTCAATAATTGTGTTATATTAGCCGAAAGAGGTGCCATTTTAATTCCTATGTTATTGTTGGTGATATGTTGAAGCATAATAGATTACTCATTTGGACCAGCAAATGCCATTTCCAGTAG